>PVJC01002852.1:0-38974 GCA_004026665.1 Murina feae
CTTCTCAGCCCTGTGCTGAGAGACACCAGGTCTCTGTGTCCCACGGTAATTGCTGCAAGCAACGCTGAGAGAAACCCGCTTTGGGTTTCCACCCGGTGCCAGTCAGTCCCCCTTCTCTGGGTGTCTGTGGGACCTCCGAAACTCGCCTGGAACTGGAGTTCAGAGCCGCTGGGAGCTTGTGGCTCTCTCCGTTTTGGAAGAGAACCGCGACCTCCGGTACCAGCCCTTCCCCGAGCCCGTGCGCACGCCTTCGTACCTCTGTACTTTGCTTCCGCCACTCCTCTGAGTCTCAGACTCTTCTCTAGTTGTAGGATTTTCACTCAGCCAGCCGTCCTGTGGGTGCGAGTGGTGTCCGTGTGTTCTTTTCGTGGTTTTTCTGTAATAGTTGTTCACAGCTGCATATACGGTGTCTACCCTATGCCGCCATCTTGTTTCTCTCCAGCCTATTTCTATATAAACAGTGCATTGAAGGGCAAACAATGGTGAGATTTCTAAAGTGTAGGGAGCGGCTATAGGGTTAAGCCATGGACTGACCTGTTGACAAAACCACAAATAAATCCCAGTTTAGAAGGCACAGTTCTCTTAACATAATTAGGCTTGACCTTATGAGCTCCCTAGATCTTATCTGGGTAGCTGGGCTGTGGGAGGTGCAGCAAGTGCTGCCCAAACAAGTGAAACTCACAAGAACACTGTAACTGTGGTGACCACTACCTTGTTTACCTCTGGCTGTAAAATAAAGGCTCAGCTTGCCTCTGGATCTCTCTCTGTGGCCTCAGCAGGCACAGGAAGATCCACCTCGACCCAGCTTACTCTCTTTGTCATTTCTCCATCCTTCACTGCCCTCACTCAGGCTTTCGAACCCTTGGCTGAGCTGGCTCGACACCCTAAAGTACCCCAAAATTTGATTTTGAAAAAGCCTCTGAAAATAATGCACCTACTGAAAGTAAAGAACAAAACTAGAAAACCAAAAAACTCAAACTGAAATGACATTTAACTCTGCAGTGAAAGCTCATTACTTTCGCAAGATTTACAGATAAAATCATGAACCTGACAATAAAAAACTGTATTGCAGAAGGTTTTGAAATGAACATTCCTTTTCTTCTAAATGGCGTAAAGTATCTTGACCCAAGTAAGTTAACCAATTTCTTTTTTCTCTTGGAGAATAGTGCAATGGCTGACTGGCTTTGACAATGACAGGGAGTGTCTGCATAGCATTTTGCATACCTATTGTAGAGTAGGTGAGTTTAGGAACTTTGAAGACATAAATATAATTGAACCTTGAGATTAATTGTAGTCCCAGTTAACCCACTCTTTGTGCCAGTTATTGTGGATTTGAAGTGAATAAAATTAAAATTTCATGTAGAAAAAAATTCCTTGAAAGCTATATTTGAATGTGCATTTAACATATTACAATGCAGGTAAAATTAGGACAGATAAAATATGTAAATTCAGCAATAGTTTTTCTCTTTCAAAGTCCTTAATAAAGAATATTCTCACATTATAATTCATCACCAAGATGAAACTGGACAAATAGCCAAAAAGCAGTTACTTACAAAACAGGAATTGTGCAACCCAAGCATTTAATACTGCTGGCCAGGGATGATGACTAATATTCTTCACTGTGAAATACAGTAAGGAGCTGTAGAACAAGGGGGCCCTGCATTTAACTTTACAAAACTCCAATGGTGTTTTGATGTAAGAAAATACATTTATATATTTCGTCAGCAAAAGAAGTAAAGAAAGTAACTATTACCCATGCAGTTCACATTCATAACAATTATAACGGGTTCTTGGGGCTAAAATGTCTCTAATTCATACACCAAGTGGGCTTTCTTTCAGCAAAACTGTCCCTGTATGCCTGCGCAGATGTGAAAAATTGCTCTCTGATTGCCTATAGTCTCATTGTAGAGGCAGACATGTACACCTTGAAGTAGCTAATAAAGATGTAGGCGCAAGGAGGACAGTGCAGTTGGAGAGTTTTTTGCAGGTGGTGAGTTCTGGGCTTTGCATGTGATGGCAGGGAAAACGGGAACCAGGAGTTTAGGGAAATGGTGAGGGAAAGGCAGTGTTCCCTCCTTCAAAACAGGGCAACCTTCTTGATGCCTTCTGTAACATGAGCTTGTAGTGGAGACCTTAAAAGGCGCTATCCTTTTCAAACCTACTTGTTCAAGTCTTCCTGTTCTCTATTGTTGGTCATTGCTTGGCCATGTTGGGGTGGTGGCTTCTCAGACCTCACTCACACCTCAGACTTTGTTTTTCTGAATTCAGAAGTTTATTAATGTGACTTGTGTTAAAAACACTTAGTTGATGCAAACAATTATGGTTTAGGATTATCTACTTTTCTAAAATGAACTATCACCAGAGATAAAGGAGGGTAAAATAATCTATTTAGAGTATAATCATTCTTATCTCATTCATTCTTTGTTTTCTCTCCAGTGGCGACATATAGTATGACATACAGTATGTAGGTGCCAGAAATGTTTACTAAATAAATATACATGAAGTTTAAAAGTTAAACTCAAAGTCAACATCAATTCTCTTGTGTCACTCATTATTGATATACTTTTATTTTTTTAAAGATAATAGTTTAGAGTAGTTTTAGGTTTATAAAAATTGAGAGGAAGGTACAGAGATTTCTCATATTCCCATTGCTCCTCCCCCCACATGCATAACCTATCCATCACTCACCAGAATGGCACATTTTTTACTAAGGATGAACCAACAGAGACACATCCTCATGTACAGTCCACAGTTTACCTTAGGGTTCACTTTTAGTATTGTGCATTCTATGGGTTTGGACAAATTTATAATATCATATATCCATCATTATATCATATGGGGTATTTTTCATTGTTCTAAAAATCTCCTGTGGTCTGCTTATGGGTCTCTCCTTTAACCCCATCACTAGAAACAATTGATCTTTATTTTCTTTATAGTTGTGCCTTTTCCAGAATATCATATGCATTTAAGGTTCACCCATGTCTTTCTATGGCTTGATAGCTCATTTCTTTTTATCGTTGAATAATATTCCATTGTCTGGACATATTATAGGTTACCTATTCACCTACTTAAGGGCATCTTGGTTGCTTCCAATATTGATGCACTTTTCAGAACAAAATCCAACATGTTATAATAGTGTAAAAAGAGAATATCTAACTCAAAATATCTTTTTATCTTCTGTCCATCTTTCAAATTAATGATGTTATTCATTGTATTATAGCATTTTACAGTAGGGTTGAGAGGGAAGGTAGAGGTGGTTGGTAGAGCTATGATAGTGTTTAGGGATCATCTATTTTGAATATTTTGTTGAGGATTAATGATCAGTGTCAAAAATAAAAATCTGCCATCGAAGAACTATGCGGGCTTATTATCCACTCAGTGGAATGGGTTCATCTCTTTATTCCTGAGAGCATTGGTACAGTGGAGCTAGGGAATCCCTTCAGGACCCTGAATGTCCAGGCAGGTATGGAAGAAGGCCTACCTTCTTATGTCATGGAGAGAAGGAGAGAGAAAAGAATGAAACAAGATGAGGTTGATCACGTAGGATAGTAGACAATTTTTCATATAAAATCTACCTCCATATTTACTCTATATCACCCATTTTTACATTGAGTTCTTTTTTTAAAATCAGTTTCTCTGCTTCCCTTTTGAGGAGCAAAACTTCTAAAATGAATTTCCATGTCCGTTATGTACAGTTGATCTTTCCCCATTCTTGAATAGATTTCAAATAGGCTTTTATTCCTTACCACTCTAATGAAACAGATCAGTGACCTTTATGTTGCCAAAAACCAAAGGTTACTTCTGAGTTTTTATCTTCTTTGACCTATCAACTTCACTTGACACAGATAATTATGTCTTTATTTTTGCATTTGATTTCCAAGAGTGTACTCTTTCCTCAACCCCACTCTCTACATCTTTTATTCTCCCTGGCTTAATTACTCAGATTTATCCCAAACCTCCTAAAGTTGAAGCACCCCAGAGATTAGTGTTCAGCCTTCTTAATTTCTCTACCTGTACTCACTCTCATGATGATCTCTTTCAGACCAGGGCTTTAAATATCTTATATATGTTGACCATGTCCAAATTTATCTTTCTAGTTTATAACTCTTCCCTGAACTATGGATTCAGATAACCATATATACAGTCAAAATCTCTACTTGAATGTCCGATTAGCCACCTCAAACTTAACAATTTCAAAATAAATCCCTGGTTTTTCTTCCCAACCCTGTTACTTCCTAGAATTCCACGTCTTGATAATTGGTGAATTCATTCTTCCATTACCCCTGATCAAAAAAACCTTGGAGTCATTTTTTATTCCTTTCTTTTTTTCATACCTCCCCACTCCCAATTAGTCAGCAAACACTGTCAGAACACTTTTTTCAGATAGATACAAATGACCTCTTCTACTATCACTCTGGTCCAGGCCACCATTCTCTTTTGCATGGATGATTTCAAGTGCCTCAACCAATGTTTTTTCACCTTTGTTCCATCTGTATGCCTTCTATGGAACAGTCATGGGGCTCCTTCTGAAATATAAGTAAGATCATGTTACTCTGGTCAGAAAACTTCCATTGGTTTTCCATATCCCACAGAATAAAATCCAATGTTCTCACAGGGGCTTTTGAGTTACAATGAGATCCAATCCTTTATTCCCTCTCTGACTTCATTGCCCACTCTCCCCCTTGCTCACTCTACTCCAGCCATTCTGGTTTCCTGGTTACTTTAAAAAAATATATTTTGTTGGTTTTTTTTTTTAGAGAGAGGAAGGGAGTGGTAGAAATAGAAACATCAATGAGAGACAAACATCAATTGGCTGCCTCCTGCACACCTCCTGCTGGGGATGGAGCCTGTAACCCAAGCATGTGTCCTGACCAGGAATTGAGCCATGATCTCCTGGTTCATAGTTCCATACTCAACAACTGAGTTACACTGGCTGGGCTCTTTGTTATATTTTTTAAAAAATATATTTTATTGATTTTTTACAGAGAGGAAGGGAGATGAATAGAGAGCCAGAAATATCGATGAAAGAAAAACATCGATCAGCTGCCTCCTGCACACCCCCTATTGGGGATGTTCCCATAACCAAGGTACATGCCCTTGACTGGAATTGAACCCAGGACCCTTCAGTCCGCAGGCCAACGCTCTATCCACCAAGCCAAACCGGCTAGGGCTCTGTTACATTTTTAAATGCTAGGCATATTCCTACTTCAGAGCCTTTGAACTTTGTACTTTCTGTTCCCTCCCTTAGCATTCTCTTCCCTCAAGTACCTGTTTGGTTTGTTCCAATACATCATTCAGGTATTGACCCCAAAATAAAAGAGTTAGACAGAACAAGGAAAAAAGTAAGTGAAAGAAATAAAACAGAATCATGATTGAGATTTTGTTACAAAAACCTGCCATGGAGCAGGGTTAGCAAACTACAGCCAGGAGGCTGATTCCTGCATATAGTCTGTTTTTGTAAATAAAGTTTTATTGATACATGGTCACACCCATCTATTTGTGTATTGTCTATGGCTGCTTTCACACTAACATGCAGAGTTGACTAGTTGTGGTAGGGTCAATATGGTCCACAGAGATGAATATATTTACTATCTGGCCTTTATAAAAAGTTTGCTGATTCTTGCCATAAAGTCCTATGCAATCACAAAGGATGGGCCCCAAATTTGCTTTTAACCTTTCCAGTTGCTAATGCAACTATGGCCACTCATGAGGGCCCAGTTTCTAGAGAGCAAAACAAATTTATCTTTCTAGGTGAAGAAAAATTATTTCTGATACTGAAGACCAGAAAGAACTTGTCATTAGAACCTTGAATAATCTAACAGAGTGTCCTACGTAAGATGCTCAGACTCACTGTGATGAAAGACAAATTCCACTGGGTATTTCTGAAAATAAGCCTCCATAGAAGTTGATGTCATCACAGCAGTCCAGTTCTCTAAATGTAGGCAGTGCTATGGGGAACCATGGCATGTGATCTCTTGTCTGAGCATCTCCATTCTAACTTTATAAACATTCTTATTGATTCTTTTCTCATGTCTAATGTCTTATTATCATGTCATACACTCAGAATTTGTCTGATATTGGGGAAATTTACCTTTTCTTGATCCTTTTGGAAAAAGGTGAAAATTATATTTTAGACAGCTCAAACTACACTTTCAATGATGAGGCATTGAAGGGTATGCCACGTTTGTGAACTGTCAAAAAAATTGAGTGTGTGTGACAATAAATGGTATGAGGTTGGGTTGGTGGCAAAGTAAGTTGGGGTCAGGTTGTAAAGGATCATGATAAGTAATTTGGGCTTTATCTAGTTGGCCATGGGGTTCCCACTAATATTTTCAAAGTCATTTTTGGCTTTTTTCCCTTTAGCTAACTACTGAAGAAAATAAAGTCATTTTAAAAGCAAAGAATGAGGCCAGCATAATCCGTCTTCCCCAAAGCAACTTCAAACAGATGTTCTTGTCTACCATGGTGTGATACAGGTCTCAGGAATTGCTTTAAGAAGATTCCTCAGCATTATACTGCCTCTAGCTTTTTAAATACTACCTCCTTAGAGCTCAGGGCTGTCTCCTTCCAAGGTCAAGGCTTTTTTTGATTCTCCCAATACCCATTTCCTGCAGTGTTTTTAGCATAAACACATGCTCTGTCTGTCAAATACAGTGTGAAAATGACTTTGCTGGAAGGCGTGGAGATTTCTGGGCATACGCCACACACAGAGCAAGCATTACAAGCAGATGGCCTCATTACTAGATCCAGCATGAGCCAGATAGAAACAGTGCTGGGGCATTTACACGATGAGGCAGTTATGGTTCTCTGAATTTCAGTTCTGTACTTTGATCTCAGGTCTACTCCTTGGGTTAAGTTCAAAACAACTCTCCTTGGAACCTCCATTTCATATAATTTCCTCTCCTTTGGATTTTACTCAGCGTGATTTTATTTATATATGTATGTGTATATGTATATGTATATGTATATGTATATGTATATGTATATGTATATGTATATGTATATTTTCTCCTTTGTGTGTAAAATCCCTCTTGTAGGTGCTTTCTCTTTGCCACCAACCCAATCTCATGCCATTTATTATCTCACATACTCAAATTTTTGACAGTTCACAAGTGTGGCATACCCTTTAATGCCTCCACATCATTGAAAGTGTAGTTTGAGCTGTCTAAAATATAAATGGAGATAGTTTTATTTACCAGTGTTTTCATTCTGCTCTGTCCATATTCCCTTAAGTTCTTTCTCTATTCTTCATCTCACACTCTCACTTAATCAGCCTGTCTTCTGGTTTTTCAGCTTTCTTAAACATCTTTTTTCCATCACCATCCCTGGATTGCACTTGGATCACGTGAGCATTTCTCAGCCTAACATTTTGTTGCGTGTCAATCAGTTTTAAAATTCTGTTAAAAATTATGAGCTATCTATACAGCAAACCAATAAACTAATTCAAAACAAAAACACAACCACAGTGGCCACATGTTAACCTCAATAGACAAATCAGAGGTGTGGCTTCATTTCTTAATTTCAAAAAGGATTCAACAAACATAATCTCTTCCATAATGTTACAGTGTACAAAAGAGTGGAGATTACAGGGCAACATTTGCAGTTGGTTTTTAAATGAAGAAAAATTCATTTGCTAAAAAAATAAAAAAATAAGTATGCCAACACCTTTCCTTTTCTACAGAAAAACACGGTTATAAGGCAGTTCACAATAAATGCTAAGGCAGATAGGGAGTAAAAAGTTTTTATTCATTACTATTTAAGAGTATGAGTTTAAGCAAGAAGGGAGAAAAAATTGAGAGACAAATGAAAGCCTAAATGCCTAATTTATACTCCTTCAAACTCCTTTATCACATTTGGGCAGCTTGGTACCTCTCTTGCTTGTTTCAATAGAGAAGAAACAAAACAGCTCCTGTCTCATTTCCTGGGCTCACTGTCATGTAAAGTAGGAGACCGTAGTTTTCAAGTTTTCTTTTTTATACTTGACCATTACTGTCATAATTACATATTCTCAAATATACTTTAGGCTTATTGAAGTTAGGGGCCAGGCATTTACTCTAGTGCAGTGGTTCTCAACCTTCCTAATGCCACAACCCTTTAATACAGTTCTTCATGTTGTGGTGACCCCATAACATTATTTTCGTTGCTACTTCATAACTGTAATTTTGCTACTGTTATGAATCGTAATGTAAATATCTGATATCCAGGATGTATTTAGGCGACCCCTGTGAAAGGGTCGTTCGACCCCCAAAAGGATCGCGACCCATAGGTTGAGAACCCCTGCTCTAGTGCATCTCCACAGCACTCAACACACAAGTGTAGACATCTCTTGCTTTTGTTTTATTCCATGTTGATTTCATCTGCAGGCTCTCGGTGAGGATAAATTGGTTGCCAGTTGTTTCACTCTTACATCTTCTCAAGTTCAAATTCAATAGAAATGATAGCATCTTCCTTAATAGCTCAAACAAAACATATCCACTTTGTTTTAACTGACTGATGTCTATTCCTGAAGAGTTACTGTGGTTAATATGATAAAGTGGCCCAGTTGGTGGGAGAAAGGATGCAGGAGCTGGACAAAGGGTCAATCTCTGGTTGAAACACGCAGACTTCAGTAAAAGAGAGGTGACCCTCAAAGGGAAATGGAGTTTCTATGTCCAAAAGATGGGGGCTTAGATTGTGGTTATCCAACACAATATTCACTACCGTTTCTTATTAAGAAGGTTTTAGGAGTTAAGAGATAAACTGAAAGACTTGTATGCGTGCATATAAGCATAATCAATGGACATAAGACATTGTGGGGTAGGGGAGGAGGGGGGAAGGTCAAGGGGAAAAAATGGAGACCTATTTAACACGCTTTGTAATACTTTAAGCAATAAAACAAAATTTAAAAAAAGAAGGTTCTAGGAGTAGTACTATGCTGTTGTAATCTTCATGAACCTTGAGCAACAAATAGTGAATGACTCTTTGAGAGTTATATGTTTCTCAAGGGTGGCTCAGGATAGATCTGATGAGAACTTGGAAGCCAGTAGAGGCAATGTGAAAGCCGTAAGGTGTTGGTAAAAAAAAAAAAGAAAAAAAAAAGAAAAGACAATTCTCTGAGGATCGTAGGAGACCTCCTATTGCTTTACAGAGTGAAGTGTAACACCTTAGCATGACACACAAGATCCTTTACAACCTAACCCTAATTTACTTGGATTTCATCTCTTGCTAGGTTCTACTATACTTTCTATAATCTATGCCAGTAGCTTATCAGTCTCTAAACACGTCTTGCTGTACATTGGTCTCAGATCTATTCCTTAGATTCAGGCCAAAACAACTCTTTTTGGAACCCCCATTTCATGTATTTTCTCCTTCTTTAGATTTCACTCAGCATAATTGATATATACTGTTTCATGACTTAATGACTTCCCCCATTTTTGTTTTTATTTTTAAATGAACTTTAAATTACAAAAACACATGTAAGTGTTTAACTTGTTGACTTTCTGAAAATCTTGTTTCATTCTTGGAATGCTCTTTTATGTTTGTTTTTAACTAGTATGTTTCTATTTATTCATGAAGATGAAGTTCAAAGACGATTACTTGTGTGAAAGTCTCAGAGAGAGTTAATCACCTCTGACTTGAATGCTTAGGTGGATGGTGAAAATAGTAAGCTAAGGAGAGATTATAGTTGGAGTAACTAGTTTGACTAGGGGGAAAGTAAAGGAAGGTTGAATTCCATCTGGGGCAGGCAAGTCTCAAGTACCTGTGTAAGGATGCCTGGGTTGGTATTTAGATGCCCTGGATTTATATATTTAGCAAAGTGGCCTGGCATGAAGATACAGACATGGGTGTTGCCACATAGCAGTGGTTTATGAGATTTCTCAATGAGAAAATTATTAAGGATAGAGCCATGATGAATACAACATTTAAGAGAAGGTCTGAGGCACTGAGTAATTAGTAATGGAGATGAGGGCGAATGAACAGAGAGATATGAGACCAAAGGAGAATAATCTCAGTAGTTAAACAGTGATCAAAGAGACAAAATGTTTGGAGAAGGGATGATCATGCAAATATTAGAAGAAACTCAAGGATGATAAAGATCAATTAGTGACCATTGGCTTTGACCCACAGGAAGACATGGGTGCTGGTTTTGAGAGAGTTTGGAAGAAACTTTAGGGTTATAGAAGAGACTATAGAAGAAGTGACCCTACAACAGTGCTAAAAGGCAGCATTTTATGATGGGAACTACAGCTACAAAGTCTTTTCCAGCATAGATAAGAGAATTGGAGTTATAGCCTTAATTCCCTATCCTGCATTTGGTGAAAGACATTCATTACAGTATCATAATGGATTTCTTTCTAGCATATTTCCTTTGAAGAGAGTTCTCCTTTATCTGAACACAATAATAGAAAAATGTAACCTTAAATAAGTCACATCAATAACTCTTTGGGGACAAAGCCGACCAAATACATTATTAAATTCTACCACATAGCTCCCAAAATGAAATCCACTGATCTGGATAGAAAGGAGCAATTACTACCTTGTTCCCTCTAAACATATGTTATTCTTTATTATATCCTCAGAATCCCTATTTTTCAAATAAAAATGTTTTTTTAATAGTTTAAATTGTACATTGCTGATTCCCTGGTGTGAAAAAAGTAATAAATATATGCAAAAAATAGTACCAAAATATTTGAGCATTGTTGATATCCAAGATTTGCATTTTAAAACTTCAGGTTAAAGCTTTAGTAGTGAGAGGCTGCATGATTGTGGGTTATTATTGATGGTCAGAAAAGATCTCAAAAATGTCAGAGATTTCTTTTGTTATTGTTGTCGTTCCTAGGTCCAGTTTTTCAGTCCAAGTAGGTTTGCAGATTTGATCAATAACTTATTCAGGGGGATTCAAGCATTGAGAAAAGGACAAGAGGATCTATTTCAAATCCAAAAAATTGATTTTTTAGCTAATGCAATAATTAATGTTAAGATGTTTCTTTCTAAAACCCTATGTGGGAAATTAAAGCAAAGACAGAAAGTAGCCCGATGAGTGTATGGAATCAGAATAATATTGAAGTATCTTGTCTACTAATCTATATTCATCGGTCTAGTCAATGAAGCAGACACATTGCCCATTTCCTCCTATTAAGTTTGGTTTTTAGACCTCTTCGTGATTCCCATTAATGCCACGGAGTCCCTCTCCAGTCAAAAGCACATATATACTGTTTTTTTCCTTCACACATTTCCGTGGTTTTAAAATTCCTGGAAACCCAGGCATAAAATCCCAGGTCAGAAGATCCCATGTTAGGAGGAGAAGCACAGTCTAGAGACTTCTTTTTCAAGGCATAAGCAAGTCTTTTCAGTTAGTGCACCAACATTCAAATTAATCAGCTCTGCCTGCTTCAGGACAAGAAATTCTAGCATCTTGTGGCTCATTACCTAATTGATTTGAACCAAGAGATTGGTGTGGGTATCTTCCTCAGGCAGCATGCTAGAACACCTATAGTCTAAGAATTCTGCCTGTTTGGTAGAATCAATGGAAATTCCTCCCACTATTTATTTTTAGATAGAGGATGTTTTGAGACAAAAAGAAATTAATGTCAATTCCCCAGGCAATATAAATAACAACATTAAAAGTTAGTGCTCTTTTGTGATGTCACATAGTCCCTCCTATATTGCAATTCTCTTTTCAAACTTAATCCTAGACCCTGCATTGAAGTGTGGGCAGTCAAAGGGATCACACGTCAAGAATATTTTCCTCCACTGGTGGAAAGTGATAGTGGGTCAGTTATTCAGTCCTATTGAGGGTTAGATTTATATTTTTGAATCATTCTGATGCAAAGCATTCTGAGGCAATAACAGAATTTTGATCATCTTTGAATCCTATAACTTTGCTGATTTCAGGTTTTAATTGATAAGAGAAATAGAAACAGAACAACAGTAATGTTTTTGTTTTTTGTTTTTTAATGGTAGAGCTCTTATTGTCGCAATTGGAAGATATCTGATCTCAAATACTTGGTTAAGGGAGTTCGTGTGTGCTCACGTGTGAACAGCATGGCATGGGTTCAAATTGTGGCCCCTCCACTGAAACACTCTTCATCTTTGAACCAGATGTAACTTCTCTAATATTCAGCTTTCTACCCTTTAGAATTTCTAGGAAAAGATAATGTAAACCATAAAATGTCTACTCCATCACATGACACATAAATATTCAAAAAATTCTTACTGAATGTTTACTGAGTGAATGAGTACCTAATTAATTAAAAAGCAAAGATTGGTGAGGGCAGAGGCTAAGAAGTTGTTTCCTTTTATAATTTACTAAAGGCTTGGTGCACAAATTCGTGCATGGATGGGGTCCAGCTGGCCCTTCCCTCAGCAGTGCACATCACAACAACTAGTCATTCCAGTTGTTCTGCTTGCTTAGGGTTTTATATATATAGATGCACCATAAATAAATTTTTTGGTGTGTGTCCATCTGAATAATATAGTACCCTAAGGCAACTATATGAACAGTCAATATTTTCTAGGCACTATGCCTATGGTGATATGATGAAAACAATGCAAATAATCATTACTGATAACAGGTAACTGCTATGAGTAGTTAAACATTTAATGTTTACATGTTTTTGATGAGTCAGGATGGCTTTCTAATGTTCTCATACATAAAACAGAACATCTCTTAAAAACCATAGAATTTTAGAACTGTAAATGGTCCAAGAAAAATCATGTGTTTAAGATTTTTAATTTGTAGTTGAGAAAACTGAGACCCAGAAATGTAAACCCATGCAAGCCTAATGACCTTGATAGTGTCAGAGCTACAATGGAAATCTAGGAGTTCTGGCCCCAGGTTAAGCCATTTACTTCTAGATTTTGATTAATAATATCCTAAAAAACAGAACTGACTAAAAGTTCCACACCTTATAAATCAGCATGGAACTTGCCCGGAGGCCAGAATAAGCTAATGAATTCAATCACTATCAGATCCCAAGAGAGGAGTAAATTAAAACAAAGCATTAATGTTTTGTAGTTTATAAAAGAAGTTCTTGCCATAAGTGATTATCATTATTTTACTGCTCTCTGATGTGGATACAAATGGTCTTGAGGCCCTTGTAAATAAATTATATGCACTTACTTTCACAAAACTTGAAATTAGGCTTTATACTATAGGGAGAAACAGCAGGTAAATACTCCCATTTATTTTGAAGGATGACTGTAGTCCTTGTACAATCTAAGAGAAATAAATTAGCTCTCCGCATGCACAATAAAAATAACTCATTTAAGTTTTTTCTTTGGTATTAGGATTATTTTCTTTAATGTTCCACAAGACTCTGAGTGAGAAAGCTCTGTGTTAGTAATTTAAAATATTATGTGAAGGGTTATTAATTCTTAGTAAAGAAAAAGTGAAAATTCTAAAGAAAACAGAATATTGTTTATCCTCAAGAATTACAGATTTTTCTGAAAGACATCTTTCTCACTAGGTCTCATATAAAAGGAACCACTCCAAAGCATTGTGGAGTCTAAAGAGAAGAAAAAAATATTTAGGGGACCAAGGCTTAAACAGTGATAGCTTTTGCCATGCCACGTGGAGGGACCATGGAACAGCTCCTAAAATGCTAATTTCCTCAATTAGGACAAACTCCACTCCCAGATGCTCTTGGAAGAAAAGCCAACATATGCTCTAGGGATCAATCACAGCTTCAAACTTTCCAATTAACTTCCTTTTTATTAGCCCTTATTGATGGCCTTTGAAGTATGTTTCAATTAACATAAAATTTAGAGCCAGGAGACTTCAAAATTTCTGAACTCCTAAAATAAACCTTTCCAAAATGATTCAAATGAGTAAAATCAATAAATACAAATTATTATTATTTACTAGCAAAACTGAAAATCTTACGAGATTTTCTTGCAGCTGAGTAGTTATGAACTTAAGGTTTTATGTGCTTACGCCTTTCTGTGTCTCAACTGCCTCAAAGGTAAAATGGGCAATTTGCATGGCCTAATTCTTGTAGAGTTGTTGATAGAATTCAATAAGGTGGATGCATTTAGAATAGTGCTTGGCACATAATGCTATGGTGTTTAATCTTATTACTAATAAATGATTAGTTTTATTATTTTTAAAAAATATTGTAAAGAGTTTTTCCTAAATCCTGATCATCCTTCCAGACCACAGGCTTGAATTAAAGAATGACGATCTCTGCCCTAACTGGTTTGGCGCAGTGGATAAAGTGTCGGCCTGCGGACTGAAAGGTCCCAGGTTCAATTTTGATCAAGGGCATGTACCTTGGTTGCGGGCACATCCCCAGAAGGGTGTGTGCAGGAGGCAGCGGAATCAATGTTTCTCTCTCATTGATGTTTCTAACTCTCTATCTCTCTCTCTTCCTCTCTGTAAAAAATCAATAAAATACATTAAAAAAAAAAAAAAGAATGAGGATCTCTGTAATTTTGTTGTAGACTAAGGTCTGGCTGTGTGTTTTTAAAATTAAACATGACTTTTATTGTCTATCCTTTTTACAAAAGTAAATGTGCCTTTTGTTAAATTAGAAATTACTGCTAGTAAAAAGAAAATGAAAATACATATTCTACTTACTCAGAGGTAACCATGGTAAACCCCTTGGTTCTATATTCTTCTGCTATTCATTTTCTATATTTCAGGTAGAGCAATTATTTGTTTGTCATTGGTTATGTACTTTGCAACTCACTAATGATATTTCCATAGAATAATTAAGAATAAAGGTTATTTTATTTTTTACTACGAGTAAGACATTTTCTTTCTATTAAATCTCTGAGTGGCAAAAAGCCTAGACTGTGGTTTACCAGTAGGATTTAGCCCAATGTGTTTAAGGACCAAAAAGTAAAATAAGGCCACAAAAATGAAATGTCGGAATGTTAGAAACTCTGCAGAAAAAAGAACATCAGTGGTGGTTGGGAATTCTTTGCTTCTTTGGGTTAGGCCTTAATGTTATCCCATTTTAATAAGTCAGTGGTAAAGAACGTAACCTATGTTCTTTGTCCAGCCTAAGTCTCCATTCAGAATTCTTTGTGAAGTCTGGGGTGTTTTCTTTGAACAAAAATAAAAACTGATTATAAAAGGGGTTCCCTAACCTCAAGACATTTACAATCCACCCTGTTTCCAATGAATTTGAAGGTGGTAATGGCCAAAGATCAATTATGTTACCTCAAATGTTAGGACCCTGGCAAGGCTGCATAGATTGCAGATGAATTTCAGATTTTAAAGACATTTTATGGACTTTGCACAGTTACCTAGTCCAATTTCTGTTGAAATCTTCCCACCCTTCCCCACTCCCCCCCCCAAAAAAAAAAACCACCCCAGAGATTAAATCAGATTACCTATTGGTAGAATCAAGACAGCACTTTTCTTCCTAACCCACTATTTTACTTCACTTTGAATTTCATAAAATTTTCAATAAATCATTGCCACTGTTATTTTTCTGAGTGAGATGCCTATAATGAAGTAAAAATGTAGGGTCGAGTTAAAAAGGACAAAAGTGGAGGGCACAAAGAAAATAGATTTTCAAGATAAAAGATGGAATGATGTCCAAACCCACTACATTCCCCCTGACAGTTTTAATATTCAAATGGAATACTCCCATGAAAATTTAGTTAATTTTTAAAATTTATATGAAAAATTTTGAATTCTATTAATTTTGTGTTTTTTAAAAAATCTGTTGTATTGAAAAAAATCTAATTGTTTTAGAAAACTGTTGGTAATCCCTAGTCATTTAAATCACAGGTAATTGAATGCTTTTTTAAAGGATCTTTAGTGCTTCCTCACTCCTCAATTTTTATACTTTTAGATGTAGCTGCTGATATAACACGGAGTAACTTTTGCAGATTTGACATTGACAGTCACAAATAGTTACTTGAATGATTTTTCTAGACTGAAGTTTAGCTTCAATGTAATTGTGCTGGGCAAGGCACAGTCTGTATAAATGAACAAAACAGCTATTCTGCATTATATAGACCAAGCCTCTTCATTATGGTATTAAGAAGAATTTAGATATCCATATGTCTGCATTTAGAGTCTCAGGGTAAGAGTCCTTTGAAGTCACAGTGCCCCTTAATTAGTACATGTCCCAAAGTACCTTTTCCTAGTAATACCAATATGTATGAGAGAGAGATTTCAAAAATGCAATTTGTGTTGTACCTTTTAGTGCCCTGGTATGGATGAAAAACTTAAGTCATTTGGAGAACCATGGTAGCTACATTTGATGAACAGAAGAGACCCCGAATCTACTTTTATATTTTCTCAGTCTTATTTGTAGGACAGAACATAGCTGAGTTCCATTGTTTTAACGACTGTTCTATCTCGGAGACTTTATGATTCAATGCTCATGCACAAAGGGTGCCTGTCCTGCCTGTGTCAAGCCAGCAGCTGATTGAAATCCTCTCAGTCACTGGCATGCTTTGCTCTCATCATTTTCAGTCTTTAAAATGGTTCTGCAAGAACAGACATGCAAAATGGGAGAGAGGGATAAAGAGAAGGAGAATAAGTGACAGCTGAGAGAGGCTGTATTGTTTTCTTCTCTGCCAAGGAAGAATTACAGCCAGTGCCCATTGGAATAGCGTGAGAGTGGGATTCCTGCCCATTTGCAATTCACAGTTTAAGTAGCACACAGAACATTCCCACCAACAGGAATACCAAGGTTCTGCTTGTCCACGATGATCAAATATGCTGCAAGCTCTCTGAAACACCCAATGGACCGCAGTTCAAAATTCTTCCTTTGTCCAACTCCTTAGACTCACTGTTTTGAAGCTTTCAGTAGAAGCTGAGATGTCACATGTATAAATGTGATGAACCCTCAGACATGGATAGTTTTCTCTTCCTTTGGGTGATAAAACACATCTTACTGGATCTGAAAGCAGTTTTGCCTCTATGTCTTAAAATTTGTCCACTGGCTCTCTAGTGTGTGGTTAGTCTCTTTAGAAATGTTAATTTGGAAGACTTTGACATTCAGTCAGGAAAAGAATGTCCTGGGAAGTCTGCCATATCCTGGTTGTGATCTTAGTTACTTCACATAATTCCTCTGAATGATGAGAACAGTGAGTCCTGCCCTATCACTATTTATTGGACATTTGTCATAGTTGTGCTTACCCATCATCTTTTGTTTAGTCTTCCTATATTTTGGAAAATCCCCCATTATGAAGGTAGCCTTATTATTGTAGAAGTCAGAACTCAAATTCCCATCAGCCTTCTTTGCTCCTAGGATACACCTGGGCTTCACCAAATGCACCACGGGAGCTTATGCTTCTTCAGGTATGAGTAATGGGAAGAATTTGGTGCTCCTTTCTGTTTAGCTGGTAGGGGTGGCAGGTGAAGTATCTGGGTGTTAAAGAAAAAACTCTACTTATTAAAATTACATATAAGGTGTATGTCCACTTTGGAGAAATGTCTGTTCAGGACCTCTGTCCTTTTTTTAATTGTACTGTTTTTCTTGAGTAGTATGGGTTTATAAATTTTGAATATTAACTCCTTATCAGATGTATCCTTGGCAAATATGTTCTCCTATTTAGTAGGTTGTCTCTTCGTTTTGTTGATGGTTTCCTTTGCTGTGCAAAATCTTTTTTAGTTTTATATAATACCATTTGTTTATTTTTTCTTTTACTCCCCTTGTCTGAGGCTATATATCAGAAAAAATTTTGAGTTTATAAGTAACATTAGATTAGAATCTTAGTTTGGGCTGCTATAACAAAATATAGACTAAGTGGCTTATAAACAATAGACATTTATTTGTACTAATTCTGGAGGTTGAGAAGTCCAAGATCAAGGTGCTAGCAGATTCAGTGACTGATTCAGCGACTGATACAGGCCCACGGATGCTTCATAAATGATCATCTTTTCCCTGTGTTACCCATGTGAGGTGTCTTGTATGAGCCCTAATCCCATTCATGAGCGCTCTGCCTTTGTGATCTAATCACCTCCAAAGGCCCACTTCCAAATACTACCATGTTGGGGATTAGGTTTCAATGTGTGAATTTGAAGGGGGGTGATGCACATTAAGTATATAGCAGGTAGTATGGTCACATTTGTAGATCTGATCTATGATCATTTTCATGATTTTATTCATTTTAAACAAGCCTCCTTTTAGCCTTTATCTTTTCAAAGGGAAAATTCCTAATGTCGAATCTGTACTTATATATATAAGTATGACATTCTTTGATGAGTTTAGGCAGAAATATTTTTCATCTACTTGGAATTTCATCCAAGTGAATTCTGTAGTATTGCACACAAAGGGTTCTTGAAACCAGAATTGCTACGTAAGCGATGGTCATTTCACAAATGAGTCAGCATTATTTTCCCTCCACTTTGTTGGCCTTGTCACATGCATTACCATGCAACAATCCAGGAAAAATAAACGTAACTTTTCAGTAATGATCACAAGGGCATTTCTGCTTTCTTGATGGTCTGTTCAGGTAGATGAAACAATGTTTCACCCGTAAGGACCTTGTTCTTTAGTTGCTGCACATTTACACATGTTTAATTATGTTTTAATTAGCCCTAAGGGAGAAGGGTGAGTTTAGGTTTTGTTTGGCTTAAAGTAATGTATTTAGTAAGATAATATCGTAATTACATTCATAGTGTTTATATTGTATGAGATTAGAGAGGTTAGTCATCAGTTTGGAATTTTAAAAAAGTGTAAAAGGAAGTAAAGTGAAATAGTAACTGACCAATGCAAGCCTTTTCACATATACACAGAATGCTTCTACTAAAAGTGAATGAAATTGATGTAACATTCAGGTTACTGCCCTTCTGGTTATACTTTAGTTTATTTGATTGAACATTTATTGAATATCTATTATATGTCAGGCTCTGTATTGGTACAATAACGAATGTTACATGGTGCCTGCCCTTAAGGCCTCACAGTTGTTGTTTTTTATTTTATTGATTTTTTACAAAGTAGAAGGGAGAGGGATAGAGAGTTAGAAACGTTGATGAAAGAGAAACACCGATCAGCTGCCTCCTGCACACTCCCCACTGGGGATGTGCCCGCAGCCAAGGTACATGCCCTTGACTGGAATGGAACCTGGGACCCTTCAGTCCCCAAGCCAACGCTCTATCCACTGAGCCAAACCAGTCCGGGCAAGGCCTCAGAGTTTTATGCTTCAGAAACTCAGATGGGTAACAGTGCAAGGATTACCAAGTATTAATAAATCCATGATGAAAATTACTTTGATTAGGCATTTGCTTGAGGTCAGGATCTTCAATGTAAAATCAATAATGTTATATATGTTTAGCTACTGTTCATTATTCTGAAATGGCCACAAATTATGTACGGCACTGTTCAGAAAGACTATCCAATAAAGTGAAATAAGTTATAGAGTCAACTGTGCTTAATACAACTAAATATTATCCTTTCTTTTGAAAATAAGTTTAAAAGTCTATCATGATACCAACCTACATTAATTAATGACTTACAGTATCTTATTTGTGCAAAATGGAGGGGGATAGATAAATACATATGTGTATTTGCTTTTTATATGTATAAAAAAAGTAGTACATAAACACACAATAATGGAAGTTACCCTGTTTGAAATTGTGAAAAAGGTCGGGGGCTGGATGAAAAGGACTAAGGCTGTCACTGTGGATATTTTCATATTTTATTGATTTTTGAACTTTGTGACTATATTATTTATTCAAAATTAGTTAAAACAAAATAAAAACAATTATAATTTTTTGTTTAAAAATAAATGATTATCCTAGTGACATCTTTCTTAAAGCAACATAGCTAACACTTTCTTCTTCTGATATGTTTTTAATTTAATCTTGTTCTTTTTACCCATGGCATTCTAAATAACCAAATTGCAACATCTGAGACATATATTACAACTAGATTTTACTGTAATTACTTTTTGGCCAGCACTTCACTTGAAAACTATAAATTTTTGGGGAAATACCCATATGTCCAACTTTACTGTTGATAAATTTGATGGTTTAATCAGAATCTTTGACATTAATGGTCCACAGAGGAAAAGAAAAAAATTATTGAAAAGTTTAAGGACTAAATAAAAGGAAATAAACAAGTACACATGCCTCAAATGTATGTGTTAAGATTTTACTCTAAATGTCAGCTTCCCAGATTGCCGGTTAGGAGACAGAGAAGTGTCTGGGAAAATCTTTGAAGACTCTCAGAGTCCATATTGAAAACCACTGTCCTGTGTGGTCCAGTGGTCCTTTCCAGCTCTCCCAGTCAGTCACCCCACTGCAAGAGAGATACAGAAAAGCAGGAAAACGGAACCCAAGATGAGTCCTTTTGAAATAACTTGGAGTTCATTAGTATGATGGCACTGTATCTGTACAGACTTTGACTTGCTCACTTTAAACATGAAAAATTCTATCAAATATAACCAGGAATAATGTTTGTAAACAGAAGAATGCTCTTGATGATGAAAGTGTTAATTAACAAGATAATCTTCAACACTGGAAATCTTCAAAAACATACGCAAAAGTTCCTTAGGTGATTTAGGCATTTGCTTTTGAGCCTTGAGTAAATATCTCCATAGACCATTTAACAAGTGCCACAGATAAATTATCAATTGGTAGAATAATTGCATTTTATTATGTAAATACTTCAATATCTAGGCCAGATTGATTACTTGTTTAACATTTCATATTTTCAAGCTGTGCACCCTAGTGGTATATTTTTTGTAGATTATTCAAAGCACTTTCTGTTTTAATTACCACATCTATTTTTGGTAGTTATAGTAATGACTTACTTTATGTTTGTATTGAATGCAAATGAGAAAGAACTGACAAAATTAGAAATTGATATACATTTACATTTGCATTGTTTCATAATTACCCTTGTAACGTTCTCATTCTTTCACAACATTCTGTGTTTGTAAAATATTTATTTGCCCCGAGAGCTTTTATGATCCCTAACATATTGACAATATTTAGGTTAACATTAATCCTGTATTCAACCTTAAAATCCGCAGGTTCTTCAAAGAGGGCACAATGTACATAGTGAGTCACATTCTTACCTAACAGTATATTTAGCATAAAATGGCTCAACATTCCTGATTGGCCAGAAATTGATTTTAGGCTTGTGGAAATTTTATTTCCATAATCTACTGACTTCTATTTTAAACTTCTCTGAGAGATACGGAATATTAAAACAATTTAACTGGAAGTCTATTGCATCAGTGTGCTGACCTACGTTTTTGAAGCCTGAATAATAGTTTCAATGACTCTCAATAATACATTATTTTGATGTATCACTCTATAGAATTCTCAACTAATTATAAGCTAATAAGTATCATTGACTTAGCATCAACTCTTCTAGACAATCACACCCCCAGTCTAAGTTTTAAGGTCTTCCCACAAGGAGATGCCCCAACTTGTGTGACAGTTGTTTCAATGTTTACTATCAGCCTTCACTATGAAATGTGTTCCAACTAAATCTTTTTAGCTACATTTCAGCATTAGATTTTTTTTTTTTTTTTTAGTGAAGGGGAGAGAGTGAATGAATCATCTCTACATTATTTACCCCATTTTTATTTTGAAAAATTTTAAGACTAAAGAAAATGGACACATATATCCTTCATTCAATTGTAAATATTTGTCACATTTGCTATATCTCCCTCTCTCCTTCCCCTGTCATCTCTCTCTCTCTCTCTCTCTTCCACTCTCTCTATCTCCCCCTGTCATTCTAAGTTGAATCTATCACAACACTCCAACCTTAACTATTTCAGCTTATAAATCCTAAGAATAAGGACATTCTCCTGCATAACTGCAATGCCAATCTCCTACCTAAAATACTAATTCAATAGCATTACCTAGTATACTATTGTCTATACTAGGGAAATATCTTATATAGTTACATTAAAAAAAATTAAAGTATAGTTGGAATACGCTATCATAGTAACCTCAGGTGTACAACATAGTAATTTGGTATTTTATATCTTACTAGAGGCCCGATGCATAAAAATTCGTGCAAGAGTAGGTCTGCCTTCCTCTGGCCACCACCAGGCACCCGAGACCCAGGCTGGCTTCCCCCTGGCCACCTGCAGGCACCCAGGACCTGGGCTGGTTTACCTCTGCCCCGGCTTCATCAGGAAGTATGTTGGAATGATGTCAGGAAGACGTCCGGTCTAATTAGCACATTACCCTTTTATTATTATAGATTATTATAGATGATGTGACTGTTACAATAAATCTAATAATCATCTGTCACCATGCAAATTTACTAGGATATTATTGACTATATTCCTTGTGCTGTACACTATATCTCTGTGGCTTATTTGTTTTGTAATTCTATTCATTTTTTAACCCATCCTTCAATCTCCTCCTTTGGCAACCATCAGTTTGTTCTCTATATTGTTGTTGTTGTTGTTGTTTGCTTTGTTGTTTTTTTAGATTTCACATATAAGTGAAATACAGTTTTGTTTTGTTTTTTTGAAATCCAAGTTCCATTTGAAGTTCTTACATTCTACTTGGTTGTTATGTCACCTCAGTCTTTTAATCCAGATACTCTACTTGCCATTTTCTTGTTTGTTTTAAATGACACTGAATTTTTTTGAAGAGCATAAACTTATTGTCTTGTAGAATGTCCTACCTTGTGAAATTTGAAAATTTTTTTCTCAAGATTAAAATCAGGCTGGTTTTGGCCAGATACTACATAGATGATATTGGTATTTATTATTGCATCACACTGAACAGCTAACATCAGGTTGTCCCATAGTTGGTATACTTATTTGATTAAGGTTTGAATGTGAAATCTCTACATTGTAAAATGTAATTTTCTCTTTGGTTTTAATTAGGATGCTATGAGAGAGTATATGAATGCCTTGTGACCTTTAAGCCTTTCACCCAATAATTTTTGTATCTAATGATGAAATGGTGTTTTCTTTTTATTTATTTATTTAGTCCTGATAAGTCATTCAGATAAATGTTTTACCAAAGCTACATTATCTAAAACTTAAGGACACATAAAGATTGATAGAGTGGAGAAAGGTTTATCAGGCAATTACTAATGAAAGAAACTTGGTGGAAAAAAAAAGAATTTGAAGACAAAAAGCCATCACAACAGAATGAAAAAAATCTTTCACCAAGAACGATTAAAAAAAAAAAAAAAAGAACGGACAGAGGTTACTGCAAGCGAGGAAGCTGCTGTTAATGTGGCTGATGTGAGGGTTAGAACTGCACGTTGGTGGACCTGACCGGCTCAGTGTGGTCAGGTGCAGCTGGTAAAAGATTAGCGTGGAGGGTGGAGGGGGGCGAGTGGAAGGAGAAGAGCGGGCCAGCAGGGAGGCAGTGGCCTGGCAAAAAGCCTTTAACAGGTGCATCCTGTAGGCAGCAGCATTCCGTGTGCGCAGCCGCAGCCGCAGGTGCTCCAGGTGCTGCGGGGCCTCCACCCCTTCCTAGCGCTGACCAGCAGCGCAAGTGGCTCCAGAGCGCGTTGCCTTCTGTACCAGCGCCGCTGTGCTCCTGGTTACCCGGCACCTAAAAGCAGCTCTAGCCCTTACCTCCTGGCTGCGATCTCCAGTACCGTCACCACATAATCAGGTGACAGCTGCTGTCCTTGTCTCTTTCAGAGGGGACATTTTTAAGAACTGACTGTCTCCAGGAGGGCCACGTGGAGGAGGTGTGATGGTTCCCCGGTTGCTGGTAACCCGGTCAGAGGACTCGGTGACCTTCGGGGAGGTGGCTGTGGACTTGTGCCAAGATGCGTGGGCATCACTGGACCCTGCTCGGAAAATCCTGGACAGAGACAACATGCTGGAGAGCGTTTGCAACATGGCCTCCGTGGGGCCGGCTGCTCACTGGGGCTTAGCAGGAACAGCTGAGGACTGAGGAGGGCTGACTTCTCCAAGACTCCTGTGCAGAACCGAAGTCTCAACATAAAGACAGCAGAATGAAGATTGGGGGAAACCATCTAATGGCAGGTGAAGGTGCAGGCTTTCTATGGGGGAGCATCCGTGTGAGTCAGCGAAATGAGAAAGCCTTTTAGCTACTGCGTATCCCTTAATCAACAGGCACCAACTCAACCTGCAGACAAACCCCAGGAATATGATGTATATGGAAAAGCCATCGGAAGGAATTCTAACCATATTATGCCCAAGAGAAATTACACGGGAGAGAAATGCAATGAACATAAAGAATGTGGGAAGGCGTTTGGTTATCCTTTATCCCTTAGGATCCATGTGCAACCTCATGCTGCTGAGAAACGGTATGATTTAAATAATTTTTATTTTAACGGATTTGGTGATCCTCAAAGACCTTTTTTCTATTCTCTCCTCCCAACCTCCCTTCTCTCCCCCCCGCCCCCCCGCCCCCCGTGTCCCAAACGTCTTTTTGAAAAATAAAACTACAAAGAAGTCTGTCAGGGTGGGAGTGAGGGTGTAAGGCTAGCAGCCCTGGGCCATGAAATCTGGGAAGGCCACCTCCTCGGTGGTGGTGAGGCGCTGTACATTGAGGGGTGGGCTCAGTGTGGGCCCATCCCCTGTGAATTCCTTGTTGAATTTGCTCATATGGGTGCATCCTGATAACCTGAGCATGAAAGGTGAGGGCAGGCAGCAGGGCGTCCCAGCCTGGTATCAGGAGGAGGAAGGGGTGTTTTTCACATCCCTTGAATCTATCTTATTGGCCTGTAAGCGGTGGCCTCCTCATGTCACAGTCTGGAAAGATCACACTGGAGAAGTGAACCACTTTCCTTTGCCTAACACCATGCTACACTAAAGATAGTTGTCATTCTTAACTGTCATCTTCAAATGTTAGCACTAGGAAGGCCTTGGAGACGTGGTCTACCACCACCTACAGGCATAGAGTTTTATGTTTTATTTTAAAAGGACCCAGGTTGGGAAAAGATGTAAAGAGCTTCATCAGTTTACTGAGTAGTTGGTGTAGGGAAATAAAATAATATTGCTTGAAGCAAAAATATATGTTGCATCACACTAGACTTAAATTCAGGATGTTTTTTAAAAATGTAGTGAAAGAAAAATTTTGAGATTTCTTAGGTGTTGAGTAAGTCATAAGAGGATTTTCTAGTTTTCATCAGGGAAATTTTAAGCAATTTAGGCACAAATCAAAATCCAAAATTGTTGGTAATCTAGTTGTTTGGAAAGTAGATTTTGTCATAAAAATTGTTATGATTAGCTTCACGGATAAGTCCACAGAAGTTTAATTTATAATGTAACTGAAATAAGAATTTTTTTGGATCCCATTCAAACTAATTTGAGCAAAAAAGTGGATGTAGATTTAACGGCTCACAAGTCCTGCCGAGGCAGAGACCACATTGTCTTGATCATTGTTGCATCTCTAGTACCTTGCAAAATGGTTGGCATATAGTAGGTACTTACTAAGCATTCACTGAATGAGTGACATAAAATGTTAGGGGTATAACTGGACCTTAGACAGGATGGCAGCTAAGGATTTGAATGCCCTCAGGGTCCTCTTTCTTAACATTTCTATTATCTGCCTCTTCTTGTATTGTCTTTATACTCTCAGACCATGCTGTCCTCTAGCTAAAACCTTGGTCATCAGGTGGAAGATTTATGTTCACATTTTGTAAGGTTTGCATTAAAGAAAATCCTTTTGTACCACTAGAATCAAAACTCCAAGGGAAAAGGATCTGACTAACCCAGCTGGAGTTCAGTGCCTACTATTAGAACAATCAGCCATGGCAGGAAGAATTGTGTAGAAGGTCCAAGTCCCATTGGAACTGTATGGTTGGAATGAGGGAAGGGGCTTTTGCCAGTTTCATACTCTGCAGACTTTATCATCTTTTGAGGAGAGAGCTTTATCCAAGCGAAGGAGTTATAAAAAGAAAAAGGAACCGTATTTCCTGTTTTTAAAGTGCATGTTATTTATGACGATTCAAGATGACAAGATCTGGATAGGAGCCTTCAGATAGGCAAAAGAACACTAAAGTGACTGTAAGTTATTAGGTGAAAACACATAAGAAAGAAATGTGTAGGAGAACAAATGAGAAGTTATGGGAAAACCATTCCCAAGGTATAGCTAGAAGTAGATTTTAAAGAAATGTTATTTTATTCAGACAAACATTTATGCACTATTGAGTAGTTACTGTGTGCCAGGTATTACAAATGCATCATACTTAGGTCAGAAGATCTCTAAGGCAGAGTTCCCTCTTTCCCGTCAAAACAAGCTGGAATCCACCTGTGTGAAACTGACTTATGATATCATTAATCTGATATCAGCAGTGGGAGAATATGAAATCTGCTTAGAACTTGTTTAATCAAGTTAGCAGCAATAAGGTGGGTATTAGGAATTCCTCTCTTTTAATTGTTATCAACAACTCCTTAGCCTCCCTAAACCAATGATATTGCTGTAATCCACATATCTAAACTAATAAAAGCGGAATAGTAAAATTAACCGTTTCTTCAGGACGCCCAACAGCCAATCAGAACAATGGTATGCAAATTAGCCCAGCCAAGATGGCAGAGGCCCGGGTACGTGAGGGCTTAAGCCTGGCCTCCATCCTGGTGTGCTCCCATGGTCGGTTCCAGGCAGTGGCGGGCGGCTGCAGGGCCGGGAGGCCGTCCAGGCCCCCCCGTTCTGTGGCCAGGGCTGGCAATAGAGAGATTGCACCAGTGGTTGGTTCTGGGCGGCCTCGGGTGGGAGCCTGCCCGGCTCTGAGGCTGGGGCTGGCAATAGAACAATCGTGCCTGCAGTGGTTCCAGAGGGTGGTGAGCAGCCGCAAGGCCGGGAGCTGGGCAGCCCGGCCTGGCCCTGTGAGGCCTGGGAATAGAGCAATTTGGCCCACACGACCTTAGAGGCTCAGTGGCGGGGGCTTGAGGGGGGTACCCCCTCGGGGTCATGCCGGAGCATCCTCCGCCCCTGCGCAGAGTGTCTGCCACAGGTCCAGCCTCCTGGCTCCACCCTGGAGGCCTCCCTGGGGCGTGTGCAAGTGTATGCCTGGTTTCACCCCCGGTGTGTCCGCTCAGCAGCAAGGCCCCCCCAAGGGACCATGCACCAGCATCCACCCCCTGGCCTGCCACCCCCTGGCCTGCCCCTCAGCGGTGGAGGCCCACCAGATATGTGCAATGGTAGGCCACCCGGTTGGAAACGTCCACGCCTATACTCACCAGCCATCCCACCCTCCAGTGCACGAACCCTGAGGGGCCTGTGGCCAGCCTGAAAATAGCCCTCAGCCCCTCACCCAGGCTGGCCATGCATGGCAGCAGGTGGACATCCCCCGCCAGGGGTCCCAGACTGTGAAAGGGCACAGGCCAGGATGAGGGACCCCTTCCTCCCCTCACCGAGTGCACAAATTTTTGTGCACCGGGCCCCTAGTATATATATAGAATAGATTATATATATGGAATAGATTAGACAATAACAAAGTCTTCAATCTTTTTGTACTGAAGAATTTCTTACCTCTAATGATCTCAGTGCTCACTCTCTCCCTCCTCCCCACACATACATACACATGACACACATTCAACACCTTTCTGAGTTTTTTTCTGATATACCCACCTTGGGGGAGGAAGGCAGCTAAATGATCCCTAAGATCTGATTATTACTCATATTTTCTATATCTTACTTTATGTCACCTGCTCCTTTATTTTTTAAGCCATACTGTTGCAACTTGGCTTAAGAAAAGGTCAGAATGTGAGGTAAATTTTAGCCAATTTCTACAGCTGTCCATGTGGAGATTTAGTAAGAAATGTTGTGTCTATTAGATATACCCTATTTCAGCAATTTCCTAAATATTTTATAAATATGAAAAGTTCTGTCAAACTTACATCAAGTGAAAAATGCCAAAGAGTATGTTTTATTTCTCCTCATGTGTGTTACTCCTAGTTTTGAACACCCTAGATTGGAATCTCTTTCTGGCTCGCCTTCCGCAAAAAAGCTGGCAGAGAACCCGTGTGTGTGATAATCCCCAACCTGTAGAAATGCTTTGGAAGGCCATGCATTTCAACCTTTTGCTTAGGTTCAGCTGATGTTTGTTGACTGCCATGAACTGCTCTGGACATGGATGACTCTAACAAATGGCCACTGGATTAGCCCAGCTGGAGTTCAGTTCCTATTATTGGTAATGTCTAGTTTTCGTGCTGGTTCAGATGTTGGAAGTAAATTTTTCATTAGAAAATTCATGTGAGAAGTTAAATGTAATGCCAGTTTCTTACCTATATATACAAACTAGGGGCCCGCTGCACAAAAATTTGTGCACTGGGTGGGGGAGTCCCTCAGTCCAGCCTGTGCCCTCTTGAAGTCTGGGACCCCTCAGGGGATGTCTACCTGCTGGCATGCCTGACCAGCCTGGGTGAGGGGTTGATGGCTGTTTGCAGGCTGGCCAAGCCCCCCAGTGGGAACCCTCACCCCATGGGAGTGTGGCCAGCCTGGGTGAGGGGCTGAGGGCCATTTTCAGGCTGCCCACAGCTCCCATTGACTGAAGGTCCCAGCGAGGCTGGCTGGAATCAGGTTTCTGGGGTTTATTTATCTTCTATAATTGAAACATTGTTGCCTTGAGCAGAGGCTCAGCCAGCCTAGGCAGGCAGTTGCAATGGAAGCCTCCTGTTTGCTCTAGCTCCATGGCTTCCAGCCTCCATCTTGGCTGGGTTAATTTGCATACAGCCACTCTGATTGGATGGGGGCATGGCTTGGCTGGTGGGCGTGGCTTAGATGTCTTGGAGTGATGGTCAGTTTGCATATTGCTCTTTTATTAGATCACAAGCCCAAGTGATCAAACAACCGGTCCACTGGTTGCTGTGATGCACACTGACTAGCAGGGGACAGGCGCTCAAGGCACAGGATCAGGTTTTCTACTGTTTGGTTTGGGCCTGCGGGGATCTGGCCAAAACCAGCTATCTGACATCCCCTGAGGGGTCTCAGATTGTGAGAGGGCCCAAGCCAGGCCAAGGGACCCATTGGTGCCTGAATCTGTGCCCCAGGCCTCTAGTTGACATATAACTGACATTATATTCATTTCAGATATACAATGTAATAATTCAATATTTGTGAAGTTATCACCACAGTAATATCCAGTCTTTTTAATTACTGAGCCAGTAGGTATTACAGCCAGTTCCTCTGCACAGGCTTCCTCAATTGTCCTCTGAGGGAGAGGAAGAAGTCATTAAAGATGTCTTTCCTCCACAGAGGGAGCATTGGTGATTCAGGGGAGGCCTGCCTAGCTTCATTGGAGCAGTTGGATCTGTTACAGGAGAAATTTCTATGGAGTGAGTGGCTAGAGGGTCATTGATATATACTCTATTTTTTAAGTCAACAATTTTATTGCAATCATTATTCAGGTGGTTTAAAGCAGATAATGCCCATCCCTTGAAGCTTTTTGTTTTAGCCAGGCTTGTATCTGTCTAGTATATTTATAACTGGCCTATAAGAGGTTTATCTCTGGAATGGGCATGCAAGGAGAGGACCATCATAACATTTGAAAAATGTTTTTCCCTTCCCTTTCTCACTGCAACAATGGTCTTAGTCATTTATGATTGTATACCTTTTTGAATGCTGCTGCCTAAATGCTATTTTCCATGTAGCCGATTACCAAGCAGACTGTTTCAACAAAGAAAAAAGAGGTCTTGGAAATAGTTTCCTGTTTCTATTATAATATAAACTGTTAAAAATTGTAAGCTGCTAAGCAGTGCTAAATTTTGCTGTTTTGATGAAAATGTGATCAAACAGGGAAACAATGCCTTATTCATCACCTTTCCCCTGTATGTTCTTTTAGGGTTGCCAGCATAGCAGATTACCAGAATCTTGATTATGTTTTTAATTTCAGGGTATAAAAAAATACTCTTATTTCCTCAGGTGATTTTAGAGGGCAGATAATCTGTTAGTTGCCAGCCAAAACCAAAAGGGCAAATAATTAAAAAGTGACAAGAAAAGGCGAAAGCTGATGATGTGTTATTTAGCCATTTTATGGGGCCTACCTAACCAAAGCATTTATATAACAGATTTGAATGATATTAATTATACATAATTAAAATGTTTTCCAGAAACTGCTTCTCCATTTCAGTTTGATGGAGAGCAACAATATCATATGCAAAGCATTTGTAAAAAACTGTTAGGTGCTAGTTCTTCCTCATATATTTCTTATAATAGATGTAACACGCAGACAAGGGATCAAATGACCATATCTTGCAGAAGGCTTAGAGAGGTAATAAACCTACGTCTTCATAGCTAGAGCCAGGAGCTAACCCCAGGTCTGCCTTCACTACAAAACCCATGCTCTTTGCAGGAAATCCGAACAGCCTGTCTGTGGGTAAGCATGGTTCCCTTTGCACCAAAGGCATACTGCGATTTTCTCAGAATGTTAGGGGTTTCCTGAAAAATCCCTTGAGCATATGATTATGTGGGGCTGTAAAGTGATGGGAAAGTCAGAGAGAAGAGTGCCAGCAAGAAGTTGGTTCTATTCTAAATATTGCAGATTTGGGGTGTACAGGGAAAGTGTAAACCTTTAGCTTTCCTTCTTCTTTGAACACTGTGGATTTTTAGACAGAACAAATAACATTTCCAAATCAAAATGAAGTATATCGATTCATTTTTTATGGTATTAAATCCTATCCAAACATTTTACAATGTTATTTTTTGTTGTTGTTCATTGTAGTTTATTCTACTAAATGAGTTTCTTTCTCATCTGCTTAGCTGTCTTATGAGTAACACTAGCAGCCCAGTGCATGAAATTCATGCACGGGGAGGGTCCCTAGGCCTGACTGGCGATCAGGGCAGATCAGGTTCCCTGCCTCCCTGCCTCCTCCTTTCCTCGCTCCCTCAGTGCCCTGCTGCCACTGCTGTTTGCCCACCATGTTTCATGCTGCCCTCTGGTGGTCAGCACACGTCATAGTGAGCAGTTAAACTCCTGGTCTCTTGGTCAAACTCCCAAGGGGACACTTCGCATATTAGCCTTTTATATATATAGATAGATAACTTGCTATTTTGTTTTCCAAATTGTACTATTGGCCTAGGGGTGGTGGTGAGTCATGGTTAAGGTGCTGGTGCTGTGTGTATGTGTTGACATGGTTAAGTTTACATTGCTCCTGAAACTTAAAGGCTTGGGACTACATATGAGTAGAGTTTATGGCTCCCTGTGTAATGTGAGATGTATTGAAAAGAAAATGCATGGAAAGGAATATTTTCTTTTAAATCTAGACCTCATGGAGATTTGTTATTATTAATCTTTATAGGGAGGTATGGGCCAAAAAGATTGGCACAATGGGTGAGTCAAAAGCTAGGAAAGGTATGGAAACATGACTCCATCCCCTGAGCATATCTAATTGGGGTTCCTGATAAAGTCAGAAGCCCAGAAATCTAGCGTCTGTTATTTTGACTCTACCCTATAAAGACTCTACTACAAGGCTCATAGGGACAAAGGTACAGAGAAGACAACAAAAAGGATTCATGGTACCCACATCTAAGCTAAGCCTTAATACTTAACCAGGCTTTGACTGAGCTCAGCTACCTTTATACTCCTCTGGCCTAGTGAAAGCCACTCCTGAGTGAGCCTGACTTGAAGACTCATTAATGCGAAGATTAAACTTATTGCTAATTAGGTAGGAATAGGAGAGAAGATTTTTATTTATATCAGTCATTTATGAAATCTATAGATGTAATATAGTGATTCAGAATGTTTTCAAAAGAATACCCTTTGAAAGTTCAAATATGACCCTTAAATTACCTTGTCTGAAAAGGGTCCTCAACATTTTAATGAGGCAGGATTTAAAAAAATTTTTTTCTCAAATATTGTGTCACCAGATTGTAGGGAAAGCCAATGCAGAAGATGAAGACCAGAATGGATTGTTATGTATCTCAAGTCCACAAACACTTTTGACGCACTTCCTAGGTGCCAAGCTGTATGAATTATAAAGATGGATTATGCATGGGCCTTGCCCTAAGGAGTTTATGATCCAATGTTGGAGAAGAACGAGAACAAATAACTATAACACAGTAGGATAGTAGTGCCTTAAATAAAGGAGCAGGGTAGAGTTTCTAAGCTTGTTTTTGTTTCAAATCTGGTAAAAGGCAAGTTTTTTTGGAAAAAGGGTACTTTTGCAATATATATAAATATAAATATAAATATAAATATAAATATAAATATAAATATAAGCCTAAGTGACTGTTCTGATTGGAAGACTGGTCAGTAGCTATGATGTGCACTGACCATCTGGGGGCAGACACTCAATGCAGGAGCTGCCCCCCTGGTCATCAGTGCACTCCCACAGCCAACCTCCCCCAACCAGTCAACCTCCTGCAATCCCTCCCCCCAGCCGCCAGCCCCAATCGACCCTGATCACTGGCCAGGCTGAGGGACCTCACCTGTGCACGAGTTTGTGCACCGGGCCTCTAGTCTTGTAATAATTTGGTGATTTTTTTTTTCAGATGTTGACAAAAATTATAGAATAGGAGGTGATCACATATGGAATGACATTTTACAAACTGTGCGAATATGAAGATTTATATTTTGAATCCCTTTGTGTATATAAACAAGGATCAGCAATTTTGTTTGGAACCATTTTTGTGTCATAATAGTAAATTTGGGTAATGAATGACGATTATCGCTAGAGAGAGAAATGCATACAAAAGACATACAATGTAACCTTGTTCAGTTAATCAATGTGTGAAGTGATTTTTTTCATTATTATTTCAAAACATTAAAAGAATTCAAAAATTCATCTTTAAACTCAGTGGAAACTTGCAAAAGCATCAGTAAGTGTGTCCTGTAGTAGTAAGTTGATATTTTAAAATAAAACACACTAAAACCAAAACTAAGTAAACAATCGCAATTCATTATAGCTTAATCAATAAGGATTATTAGAAATTTGGATTGCAGGAAACTCAAGCTGCTTTTCTTAGTTGATTAATGCTCAAGAACATTTTGGGCCAGACTGAGAAATCAATTTTTAAATAAAATCTTGTTTTCACAAACAGGACAAGCAGCAGCTATACCCAAACATTAGACTTGGAAATAGAGGGATTTTGGTTTTCATGGAAAGTAGATGAGAGTCTGGAAACCAGTAGTTATTATAAAATAGTCAGTGGTCATTGAAGTTATTGTAAAATACATAAAGTAAATGTGTTTTGCTTCGTAGTAAATGCAATTGAAATGTAATGCCTTGATGTATAAATATTATTTTAATTTAATTCATGTAAATGCTTTCACTTTTTTCTTATGAGAAAACAGAGCTTCCGTTTCTATAGTTTTATGTACATTTCTGACCAGTATTTTGTGTGCGTGATCTGTTTATTCACACAGTCAGGTAGTTTAGTGGAAGAAATTAGTTGCTAGCCTAGTTTTTTCCTATATGTTATATAAGCTGCACATTCTAGCATGAATCACTTACCTTGCTGTCACCCACTTTTAAGACACAAATATGCTGTCTTAGTTGAAAACTTTTTGCTTTGCAAAGCATTTTGCAACCATTGTTCTATTTGATTATTTCAAATAGCTCTAGACTAAATGTAAATATAACAGTTTTTTGTTCATCTTTTTTCTCAGTGGGAAACTGAAGCAGGCAGGGGTTAAGGCACTGCCTTAAGTTATTCACTTATAAAGAGAGGAGCATGGAAGACAGAACTTGTGATTCTCATGCATTGGCATACTCCCACTCCACCCAACTCATGGGGCTAGGGAAGAGAAATTATTGAAAAAATCCTTATAATAAATAAAATAGATCCATATACAATAAATAGTTTATAGGTTGCTTTTATATACATCATGTCATTTAATCTTTTCAGTAACCCTGTAAGTAGGCATGAAAAATGTTATTTTATATATAAGGAAGTTAAGCTCATAGAAACGGAAGTGACTTGTCCAAACTGGCACAGGGAGTGAGTGTTAAATAGGAAACTTGAATTCTTTGTTTCCATTTCCTGGACCAGTTCAAGTTGCAGTCTATTGCAATGAGCTGCCTCTTTGATTCAATTTTGGGTCTCAGCTACCTCTTCTGAGAAGTGGGCTGCTTGTTGATTCTAACCTTAGCAATGATGTACAGAAAGACACAAATCACAATTCTGATTCTTACTATTTTCACCCACTCCAACACACATTATCTTTCATTACGCTTAATTTCTGTCACTTCAAATTTTTGGATTAGAAAAAAATTCTTAAAAAAAAAAAAGAAATGACAGAATTCCTTGGACATTGTCAATGAATCTGAGTCTACTCTGTAAGCCCAAGCAAACCAGGCCTAAAGAACTAGATCCATATTCAATTAACATACACTGACATTTAGCTCAAATTGTTAATTTTCATAAGGTGCACATTTTTGTAGTAGGCAGTATGATTTTCTTTTTCTTATTATGTTTTCAATGGTACTAAAAAATATCTCAAATACAGTTTATAAGGCGTCAGATTTCATCATAATGTGTGGTAAGGACAAAATATACAGAGCCATCACCCAGTGCCGGGCACTGTGCTAAGGATTTGGGAGGAAGTAAAGAAGAGTAAGACAAGTTTCTCTCTTTGGGGTCCAGGGGGAGAGAGAGACATAGAACATGATTATATGACTATGCAGGTCCTGCAGTGGAGTTGCTTTTGAAAAGTTAAGGAAGGAGCAGAAGGTGAACAAGACATGAAAGTTAAGTAGAAACTGAATAAGCAGACTAATCAGGATTAAGACGACTTCAAACCTATATATTTTCTGAAGAAAATGATGATATCATATCAGTACAGGCATGGGATAAAAATTGCATATTTGAAATTCAAAAATAGTAATTTTGGAGAAATCATTAAATTTAATATATGTAGTGCAGTGTTCATGTATATTTTATCTAGTTTAAGTTATTTTAATTGCAAAAGTTACATGCTCATGGTATAAACATTCTTACATTTCAGAAGAATATAAAGTAAAGAGATAAAGCCCCAATGCCCCCATCTACCCACTCACACACACAATTTCTTCCTATGGACTGTTTCTTGTGTATCCTTCTGAACTTTCCTTTGAGATACATGCACATAGATGGCTATCCTCTTACCTTAATTATCTTTAAAAATATTTATTAAAAACTTGGTTTTTCTATTAGAAAATTTTTGATGGTCCTTATACTTAAAGTTATAAATACAAACTATGACATTAGAAATGGTTTAGTTCAACCATGTCCCTTTGGTTAGGAGACACTGAGGTCCTAAAGGATTAAATGCTAGTGCAGGTCATCCATGCAGTTAATGACACACTCACTGTCTCGCTGCCCAGGCCAGGGATTTGATAATTTTCTTGAACTTTATGGACTCAGGCTATCTCAACCAACCATCAGAGTAAAAAACAAACAAACAAACAAAACAGAAAAGAAAAACCAAAGCAAAACACTCCATAAGTCTTCCAGTGTATTATTGAGATTTTTTAAACAGGCTATTCCCTAAATTCTGTTTTTTTGTTTTTTTTTTGAAATGCTTAGAAATTGGTTCGAGTCTTTCCAAAATGACGTGGTTCTATAAATGTTCCTATTTGTAAGACATATTAAAATAATGAAACCAATCACCAAATTGGTGGCAGAGATCATTTTCAACAGAAACGGGGTGTAGCAAGAGTATATACTGAGTAATTAGGGCACTGATGACTCAGAAAAATGAATCATTGGAATTCCTGGAACGAATTTTTCTCAGTAAATTTTCTGAGATTTTCCCATCATTAGAGTAATATGCCCAAGAAACACTGTAGACAATTCTGCGCCAAATCTGTATTCATTTTAAATAATAAATAATTCTTCTTAAAATGATCTTCTTAGGTGAAGACAAATTTGTACTTGTAAGAATATCATTAATAATATTTTTCCCTTTAGGAAAAGTAAGATTTGCATATATTGGTGTTAACTGTAATTTCTTAAACATCTGTCTGCTTCAGAGGCAAACAGCAAAACTAAATTTCTTATTTTATGTAGCATTGAAGAAAACTGGAGAGCTCAGAATAATGGATTTCTTTCATTAAAAGGGGAACAAATTATAGGAGCATAAAATACCACGGTGGTGGTTCAGTATTCATAAAAAGGCCCTTGCTTGAGCATCGACACCTTTCTCTGGCTTACCTCCACCTGTAAGAAGTGGTAAGTTGGATCTATAAGAGGTCATCTTAAACTTATGTTACCTAAAGAGGTCATCATAAACTCATCCCAATTCTTGACTTTTTAAAAAGAACTTATTCTCATGGTGGTGATTATGACCTTCACAGCAAGTGAAGATTTTTTATTTCATTAAAAAAGCCAAAGTGTTCATTGATCAGAAAAAGAAATCCATAATTTGAGGAACCTGTGGGTCCCAATATACCCTCACATCATATGACAATTAAACAACAAAGCATATTAAAGAACCGCAGAGGTCTAAGTTGCCACCGGTTGACAAATGGTTACTTTTCCCAACAAATACTTTTTGTATCCAGTGGAACATTTCTACTTAGACCAGACTACAGAAACACAGTGTATGGAGATGCTTCTGCTACATACTCAGAGTTTATACGTTTGAATGTTCAATAAAAATTCTTTAAAGGTGGTACAGCAATACCCATACCCTCCAAAAAATAGGGTTCCATGTTGATTTTCTTGTTGTAAATTTTGAATTTTACATATTGAGATTTTTTTCATCTCTAAATCTTTAAGTATTGTCTGAACATTTGCCTTGAAATGTAGACAATTTACAAATTCGGATTGTCTTCTATTAAAATGCCATTTGTGTAAGCTTTCTTAAAAAAAAAAAGCCCAAACCTACAAGCCCATAAAACGTTTATTACTCTGACAAATGTCAGGAAGGATGTATTTGGCTGCCATAAGCCTGAGGAGGTACAGCATTTTTACCCTTGTTCTGTCGCATGCTTCATTTTTATTAGAGTGACTTGCCTGCAGCATGGTTTCAGTTTAGTTAATCCTATTTCGTTTAGGACTGGAACCTATGCTAATTGTCACGGCTTCACAGTTCTACAGCAAAAGCAGGCAAGCCAACAAAAGAAATGCCCTTTCAAAAAATGCTTTTTGACGATGCGTTTTAATATAGGGTAATGCAATTGACAAGTAAAACAAGCTGACAGATACTGAGAGCTTAGTCTCGAAGTGTCATACACCCTGACATTCACCTGTATATCAAACTTTTTATATGTTGAACGGGACAGATGTTTTATTCTTCAGTATTTAATATTGTTTAAAACTACCCATACCAAGTGAGTTAATGTTCCAAGCAATTCACACTTGAATAAGAATCTGAATATGCAGTAGAATTTAACAAGTAAGAGTTGATGTACATAAACAATATTTGCTGAACGGGTGGCTCTCCTGAAGAGACCTCTTCGGGATGGACAGGATGTCTCTCTGTTATCCTCTATCATAAGGAGAGACAAACCTCTGTGAGCAATGGTAAGTTACATGTAGACATGTCAGTGTCATTGCGACGACAACCCCACAAACTGGGTAAGGCTGGTGTCCTTGATCCCGCATCGCTGTGTGTGCACGAAAACTTCAGTTACCCGACGTGCATTCAGGAGTGCAAGTTTATGGAAAATTGCCCAACCTCTGGACTCACAGAACCAGGGAATTCAGCCAGCATATGCCATTGCTTTTGCAGTTATTACTCCACTAGGGGCCTGGTGCACAAAAATTTGTGCACTTGGGGAGTCCCTCAGCCCGGCCTGTGCCCTCTCGCAGTCTGGGACCCCTCAGGGGATGTCCACCTGCTGGTGTGCCTGGCCAGCCTGGGTGTGGGGCTGATGGCTGTTTGCAGGCTGGCCAAGCCCCCCCCCCAGTGTGGACCCTCACCCCATTGAGGTGTGGCAAGCCTGGGTGACAGGCTGACGGCCGTTTTCATGCTGCCCACAGTCCCTTAAGGTTTTGGGTCCCTACTAGGGTGCCTGGGCAGCCTGGGTGAGGATATGAGGGCTGTTTTCAGGCTGCCCACAGTCCCTTCAGGGTTTGAGTCCCTACTGGGGTACTTGGCCAGCCTGGGTGAGGGGCTGAGGGCCGTTTTCAGGCTTTCAGGCTGCCCACAGCTCCCTTTGACCCAAAGTCCCAGAGAGGCTGACTGGAATCAGGTTTCTGGGGTTTATTTATCTTCTATAATTGAAACACTGTTGCTTTGAGCCTAGGCAGGTAAGGAAGCCTCCTGTTTGTTTTAGCTCTGTGGCTTCTATAATTGAAACATTGTTACCGTGAGCAGAGGCTCAGCCAGCCTAGGCAGGCAGTTGCAATGGAAGCCTGCTGTTTACTCTAGCTCCGTTGCTGCTGGCTGCCATCTTGGCTGGGTTAATCTGCATACAGCCACTCTAATTGTCTGGTGGGCGTGACTTGGCTGGTGGGCGTGGCTTAGGTGTCCCAGAGACAGTTAATTTCCATATTACTCTTTTATTAGAGTAGATTGCCACCAGTTACTCTACAGAGTAGCAGCTTTATGCCAGGCATTATAAATATACTAGGGGCCCGGTGCACAAAAATTTGTGCACTCGGGGGGTGGGGGTCCCTCAGCCCGGCCTGTGCCCTCTTGCAGTCTGGGACACCTCGGGGGGGATGTCCACCTGCTGGCATGCCTGGCCAGCCTGGGTGAGGAGCTGAGAGCCATTTTCAGGCTTCCCACAGCCCCTTCAGGGTTCGTGCACTGGGGGGTGGAAAGGCTGGTGAGTGCAGGCCTGGCTGTTTCCCACTGGAAGGCCCATGATTGCACATGCTTGGTGGGCCTACACCACTGAGGGGACACACCTGGCGCAGAGTTGGGTGGCAAGCCAGGGGCGGACGCTGGTGCAGAATCCCTTGGTGGGGCCCTGCTGCTGAGCAAACACACCGGGGGTGGAGCTGGGCAGTGAACTGGCTTCGGATTCTCTGCACTGTGCAGCAGACACTCCTGCAGGTCCTGTGGAGGCCCCTGGGGGGCAGATAAAGGTAGCGGACCCTGGACAGGTGTTCCTGGACACCCTGCGGAGGCCCCCAGGGCAGAGCCAGGCAGTGGACCCAGGACAGGCACTCCTGGATACTCCTCGGAGGCTCCCGGGGGCGGAGTCAGGCAGCAGACCCAGGACAGCTGCTCCTGGACGCCCCGAGGAGTTCCCAGGCCAGACCCCCCCTTCCCACTGAGCTGACACACCTGGCACAGCTATGCCG
>PVJC01002852.1:39074-75414 GCA_004026665.1 Murina feae
CCGCTCTGATTGGCTGGTGGGCGTGGCTGTGAGCAGAGGCTCAGCCAGCCTAGGCAGGCAGTTGCAACAGAAGCCTTTGGTTTGCTCTAGCTCCATGGCTGTTGGCCTCCATCTTGGCTGGGTTAATTTGCATACAGCTGCTCTGATTGGCTGGTGGTAATGGTCAATTTGCATGTTTCTCTTTTATTATATTAGATAGGTCATCTTTTTTAATCCTTAAAGAATCCACTCAAGAAAAGGAAACAGAGTCTCAGAAAGGTGAAGTGAATCTCTTAAGGCCACGAAGCTACTATGGAATCAGAAAACCAGTGTCTCTGTCTTCATAGTTTATCATCTCAGCAGTGCATATCATAGGTATTCAATTGGCGGGGAAATGGGACATTAGCAGACTTTTTTTTTCCCCCATAGCAAGGGCTTGAAAAAACTCTTACTGTGCTTCCTGAGGTGTTTTCTCCCAGAATAACTCTGTTAAACGATTCTACTTAAACGGCAATGATACATCCGACTCCCTTTAGTGAAAGAAACATAATAGAAAGTGGCATTTTGTCTTTTAAACTCAGTTATTTTAATAGCTGGGCTTTCTAAAATCAATTGTTCTGCTAGTCTAAAAAAAGGAATGAGTTGTGTAAACAGCACATTTCCTGAAAAAGGTCATTATAAACGGTATACAAAACCACAAGCAATATATCTAGAGTGAACTGTTTTTGTATTTAGTCTGAAAAGGTTTGTTGCAAAGACCAGCAGTATCTGAAGTGACATACCCCTAAGTCCGTCTTCAGAGTTGGCACATGGAACCCTATGGTGGGAATTTGGTTTCTTACCAAGGTTGAATGCGATTGGGTGTCAGGCTCATTTGGAATAGATCTGCTCTGTGGCAGTTTCAGAAAAGGTGCCCTTGGTGGTTTATTTCCTCAGGCATCTGATGTTCTTGACACCAGGTGGCCATTTGGCATATGTGCTACCTGGCAGGCTTCCCACGAGGACCAGCCCTTTTACACAGACTCAGCATACTGTCCTCAATGCCTCTGCCCTCAGGCAGAATCCTCTTATGCCTTTAATAAGGTGCCATTCACTTTCAGTCAAAGCAAACATTCCAGTGGAAGAGAAGAGGGGAAATAGACCATCATAAAGAATTCTTGGAGCTGTGGGATACATTCTTTGTGATCACCTGGTAAAAAAGTATAGTACACTTAACACTAGTACAAAATAATAATGGGATGTCAACTGTAATGGGAAAGTAATATGAAAAAAAAAAACAACAAGTAAAAAAAAGCAACAAAACATATAGGAGGAAGAATATGCCAGTTTACTAAAAGGACCCAGAAGCTTTAGGATATGAATTAAGTATCTGTTTATATGAGACTAATTTACTTCTGGTGGAATAGGGTCATATAGAAAGTCAAGATCCAACTTGAATGGCTCTATGGGAATGGTGTGGAGTGGTCAGATGGATGGCTCCTCTCCATACGTAGCCCTGCACTGTTCACTGAGGTGTAAACTCCGTAGAGTCAGGGGGCATAACTTGTTTGCAGATGTAGCTCTCTGTTTTCTAGTTCAGTGCCTGACACATACTGGGAATCAAAACAGTGTTTGTTGAAAGAATAAGAAAACCTTACTTTGAAATTTAAATCCTTGAATGATAAAAACACAATATTCCCATTTGCCAAAGTGGTTAGTCTCTTCGTATCTCAGTAGTTAGATGCTGTCTTCTAAATGGTTAATTTAACTTTTCAACTAAATATTTGGATATTGCTTAGTGTTAACACTATGTATTTAACCATGGGTTCTTTTGAAGACTTTCAATTTGACCTTACAGCAGCTTGAGAGAGAAAAAGACAATATTGTTTAACTTTAATTTTCCCCCCTCTTTTCTGGCAAGAAGAATTTCATATTGTAAAAGATAGAATAAACATGAGGAAGAGTCACTGAAGCACAAGAGAGATGGAGCAGTAGTAAAAAATAACAAAAAACCCACCCATACATGGGTGTTTCAATAATGTCTAGTCTGTATGCACAAATGCATTGCATCTATGGGTAGTGAAATAACATTTGATCTGATTGGACAAACTCAGTAATTTTTTTTTTTTTTAGCACTCAGTAATTTTTTTTTAAAAAAATCACACAGATGGATCAGTTTGGGAGAATAGAGATAGTGACTTAGTTTTGATTCTCCCCAAAGCATACCCAGAGATAAGGAGTTAGGATGCAAGTAGGTTTTTGAGAAGTGATTCCAGGAAGCACAGAATAGGAATGGGGAAATGAGATGAAGAGAAACCACAGAAGTGTGTTGTGCCTGTTGGAAATTTTGTTCATGCCTTTTGTGTCCTTCTAAGAACTGTGGAACATGCCTCAGAATTGTCTCACCATGGGCAAGTCAGCTGGGGTATTTATCCACCAAATTTCATCCCCTATTAGGGTGCCCTGGGGCATTAGCTCTCTGGTGAATTCCTTCTGCCTTGCTTTTGGGTTGGGCAGGCTCCTTTGGCAGAGAATGAAGGAACTGTGCAGTGACCTTCGGGGAAGACTGAAGGGGTATGAGTGGGGTTTGTTAACATCTGCGACAGATGGATAGAAGCGAAGGATACAGGGAGAATCCCAGAATCTATACCAGTGAAACGGTTGCTAATTTCCAGGGGAAAAAAAGCCCATTGTTTTTGAACTGTCAGAGAAAAAACAATGAAACTAAATCATTCAGAGTTCTTGATTTAGAAGCTCATACAGTCAACAATTTTTCTATATTCTACAAACAAAAGTGGATGAAAGTGCAAATGGGCAAATTCACAGGCAACTCATCAGCAGTACCTGGCATGCTGATGTATTATTCTTTGTCATCCTCGTTCAGTGTGTCTAGTCCTTTAAAGCTAATTTATCTTCTTTTTTAAAATATAGAAATATCTCATGCTCACACATGGATTTTGATATATCCTTTAACTTAGGCAAGTGTTCCTTTTCGATCATGAATATCTTTGACCTAGATGAAGGTGCCTAGTGGCATGCCCCAAAGCTCTGTCTTGCACTAGTTTGTTTTTTAATAAATGCTTTGAATGAAGACACAAAAGGCATATGTGAAAAATTTCTGTCCTATGGCTACTATGATAGATGACACAATTGGATTTAATATAGCTCTCAACAGACTGGAGTGATGCCCTGAACCTAATGGTTAATTTTATTAGAGAGGAAATGGCAAATCCTGCACAGAGCTTCAAAAAATAAAAATATGCCAGTATAAGGTAGGGTGTATCTAGTTTACAGTAGTTCCTGTAAGAAAGGTCCACGGCTTTTAATTCATTACAAGCTTAAAATGAGCTAATTTATTTCAGCTGCCAACAAAGCTAATATAATCTTAGATGTTAGACATAAAATCTTTATGTCCAGAACAGAGAAGTTCCACTATTTGTCTCAGTTCATTTTTGTCTGGTGGATTGTGTTCTTTTCCAAAAGCATAATGTTTTCGAGCTAGTGAGAGCATTAGAGGCCACTTAGATCCATGCCACATAGCCCAAGTGCACGTACCCATGCTGGCATGTAAGGCATGCCAGCATGCAAGAGACCATAGAATAAATATGCAGAATCACCACGATGACTTATTTGGTGAGGGAAAGGAAATTAAGGTTACTTAAGAGTTGACTAGTTTGAAAAATTATTTTTAGGTTAAACTACACCTTGTGACATTATTATTTAAGCCACACCTGGGATAATTATAAAATATCAACTGCGAATCCCCCATAAAGTTTCAAGTTAAAATTTCAGACTTTAAAGAAATTTAAGGTTGCAGGTGAAACAGTGACTTTTGAAAATGTTTCCAGAATTCTCAAAGCCATGAGTTCAGTCTTCTGGAGATACTTGCACTCAACAAATATCTATTGAGTACCTACTATGTTTTAAGCACTGGTCTAAGTAACAGAGTTCTCTCTTCCAGGGAACTCCTGGGTAGAAAAGTTCAAGAAGCACAGTTTTTCTTTATTTTACAGGTGAAAAGGTTAGAAGACACGAAGTCAATTCTGAGTTCTAATGTGGGTTTTACCATTTGCTAGCTTTGTAATCTTAGGCAATTATTTAGTTTTTTTAGGTCTTGGTTTTCTCATCCATATAATGAGGAAAAAGATCTATTTACTTCATTGAAGGAATATTCATAACACAGGCAAAGCACTGGGGGAAGTGTCTGATCTAGAGTACATGTTCACTAGGTCAATAGATGATGGCTATTATTGCAGAGGTTAGGGGGCTTGCTTAAAGCCATTCCATTAGACTGCAAACAGATTTGTACTCAAACTGAGGTCTTCTGATTCCCACCTCTCAACTCTTTTTGTGAAAGCACAAATCTGGGTGTTACAACCTAGGAAACAAGTAAGACTTACTTGTACTTTTTTATTGTTAAAACTAGAGGCCTGGTGCACAAAAATTTGTGCACTTGTTGGCGGGGGGTCCCTCAGCCCGACTTGTGCCTTCTCACAATCTGGGACCCCTTGGGAGATGTCAACTTGCCAGCAGGGAGCAGGCCTAAGCTGCAGTTGGACATCCTTAGCACTGCTGAGGAGGCAGGAGAGGCTCCCACCACCAACATTGTACTGGCAGCTATCAGCCTGGCTTGTGGCTGAGCAGAGCTCCCCTTGTGGGAGTGCACTGACCACCAGGGGAAGCTTCTGCGTTGAGCATCTGCTCCCTGGTGGTCAGTGTGTGTCATAGTGACCAGTCATTCCCAGTGGTTCTGCTGTTCGGGTCAATTTGCATATTACCCTTTTATTATATAGGATAGAGGCCTGGTGCAAGGGGTGGGGCAGCTGGTTTGCCCTAAAGGGTGTCCTGGATCAGGGTGGGGGTCCTGATGGGGTTCCTGGCCAGCCTGGGTGAGTGGCTGATGGCTCTTTGCAGGCTGACCACAGTCCCTTCAGGGTGGGAGTCCTGCTGGGGTTCCTGGCCAGCCTGGGTGAGTGGCTGATGGCTCTTTGCAGGATGACCACAGTCCCTTCAGGGTGGGGGTCCTGCTGGGGTGCCTGGCCAGCCTGTGTGAGTGGCTGATGGCTGTTTGCAGTAAGGCTGGCTGGAAGCAGGCATCTGGGATTTATTTACCTTCTATAATTGAAACTTTGTTGCTTTACCCAGAGCCCAAGTCAGGTTGCCCCTGACAACCCAGGCTCCCAGTGCTTCCTTAAGCCTAAGCCAGCTGGAAGCAAGTATCTGGGGTTTATTTATCGTCTATAATTGAAACTTTGTTGCCTTGAGTGGAGGCCACAGCTGGCCAAGGCAAGTGGGAACCTTAGCTTCCTCCATCGCCCGGGGCAAGCTTCCTGCTTGTTCCAGCTCTGTGGCTCCTGGCAGCCATCTTGGCTGAGTTAATTTGCATATAGTCATTCTGATTGGCTAGTGGGCATGGCGATTGGCTGGTGGGTGTGGCCTAGGTGTAGTGTAGTGACACCAATTTGCATATTACTCTTTTATTAGATTAGATAATTTACAGCAAGAAAAAATTAGGAAATCACAAATATGCAGAAAATGAAACAAGAAAACAGAAAATCATTATAACTGTAACATCTTAATTACAAATTTGTGGTAATCTGTCAGCCCTCTTTTTAAAAATTTTATTTTTCAATTACAGTTTATATTTAATATTATTTTTATTGGTTTCAGGAATATTGCATAGTGGTTAGACAATCGTATACTTTACAAAGTGACCACCTCAATATTTCAAGTACCCACCTGGCACCATACAAAGCTACTACAATATTATTGACTACTAGGGCCTGATGCACAGAATTCTTGCAGGCCTCCCACCATCCTGCCTTCTCCTTGCCTTGCCCTCTCAGCACCCCGTCACTGGTTATCCATCTTGTTCCATGTCCCCCATGGTGGTCATTGCACATCATAGCAAGCCATGGAATGCCCGCTCCTGAGCAGACAGTTTGCAGGTTAGCCTTTATATATATATAGATATTTTGTATACTGTACTTTACATCCCTGTGATTATTTTGTAATTACCAATTTGTACTCCTTAATCCTTTCACGTTTTCACCCTCTCTTCTGGCAACCATTAGTCTGTTCTCTGTATCTATGAGTCTGTTTTTATTTAGTTTAGGGGCATATTTTTACTATTGGTCCTCCTTATCTTGGATGGATGCTTCTTTGGATAGTCTCTTTGGCTGCCAAATTACTGCTGTTCTAGAATATTCTCTCTGGATCTCATTTCTTCTTCATTTTATAGCCACAAATTTATCCTAACCCCACTTGTCTTTGTTGATTTTCAGAACTTACCTATGGGAGTCATTGGTGGGGTGGCCGAAAGAGTATTTAATGTGTGTATGTTTGTGTGTGCGCAAATATGAATTGTGAATTATAGTTTCAGACTATAGTTCTAAAAAGTTGTAGGAAACTTTTAACTTTACACATCGTTAGACTTTGAAGAAAATAATGTGTGTGTTACATTTAGTTGTTAAAAAAATATATTGCTGATGGTGTTTGTTGTGGGAACTTTTATACAATGAAAAAACATTCCCCGCCACTCTGATATATGCTGTGCACAAAAAGATGATCAATCCAGATCTTCTCTAATACAAAGAAAATAAGATCTAAAGCTTTTGGTTACACCATTTTGACCCCACAACTCAGAAATTGAAACAAATGTTTCCGTAAAACACTGGTGAATGATAAAGCCTCAGGGAAGCAAGCATACACTTTCTATCCCAGTGTTTTATGGAACAAATGTCAAACATTTCTAAGGCTTTATCTGAAGGTCAGAAAGTTTACATTGTAGGGAGTATGTGAGATTTAGGCTTTCTAAATTAAGATTCAGAACTTGTACTTAAAAATTGTGTACTATTCCGCATGACTGATCTTTTTTCAGATGCATCAAATCTTTTTCAGTGTAATTAATTGCAATACTGACATCAGTGAGATGCACATGAAATTCTAAATGAATATGCCTTTACACTTAACTCTTTGTTCTTACCTAAAGTCAGGGTAACAACAGCCAAAACAGAAATAACCTTCCATTATACCAGCGACTGTCAATGTAGCATATTTAGAACATGTTGAAGTGAAAAAAAATATATGTGCCCTCATCGAGATCAAATACTCATAAATCTGAGAACCAAAAGTTAATCAAATTTGTATTTCTTTTTGTAGAATTCAGGTAGTGATGTATTAGAGTGTTATATGAACACTGAAAGCTGGCACAAGGTTTTAATTTTGTCCAAATTCCTTCAATAACTTCCTTTTAGATATTCTTGTAGCTTTAATCTCACTTGGACAAATGACTGAGGTAGTTTTACACTCACTGACAGAACAAGTTGCTGTTTTCTCAGAATGGTTATACAGTTTCTTTAACCTCCAATAAACATTTTTGGACACCTCTTTATTTTATTTTAACTTTGTATCTCACAGTATTCTTTCTTTTATTCTCACAGATTTCATATATCAGGCGTGAGGAGTTAAATAGAGCCAGGACTTGGGTCCCCCATTCTTCCCTTTCCTGGGACCTCATGGAATTTGTAGTGGATCGGGCTCCAATGCTGATGAGCTCAAAGTCAGAGATTTTTGTTCTGCTTGCCTTTTCACTTCTAAGTCTCCGAGGTGCTCAGAGTGGGTTCTGCATTCTCCTGGTTTGGGTTGGTTCCAAACTGGATGTAAGTGCACGGTAGACCCGTACTCCTTGCCTATCTACACTCTAATGAACCCCAATGGAGTGAAGTGAGAACAAATTTGAGGGGGACCACAATCCTTCTAAAGGACATGTGATTCTGAGGTAGGAGAATTCTAAGACGGATTGGAAGGGTTGTGGGACAGCTGATCTTCATTTCCCCCTTTTTTAGGAGAGCTGAGATAGTGCCTCCTATTTAGAGTACAGCAATCAAACATTTCTTCATTCAGATAATATGGATTTAGTCTCCTAGATGCCTGCCATTGTGGCAGGTTCTATAAAGGACATAAAGCTGAAAAGGTATCTGTCTTTAGTGAGGTTATAATTTAGTAGGGTAGAAAGTGAAGTAAGAGAGAGGGACGTAACCATACTGTGAGGTAAAAGGCATTGTAGGTGCTCATTAAATACATGGTGGAGGAGTGAAAAGATGCATGTATAATTGCTGTGCTATTGGGAATCAGAGGCTAGGGAGATCACATCAATTCTTGAGGTGGTATTTTGAATTGCCTTATTTATTTTTTAATATATTTTTATCGATTTCAGAGAGGAAGAAGGGAGAGGGAGGGAGGGAGGGAGGGAGAGAAAGAGATAGAGAGATGAGAGAGAGAGAGAGAGAGAGAGAGAGAGAGAGAGAGAGAGAGAGAGAAAGAAACATCAATGATGAGAAAGAATCATTGATTGGCTGCCTCCTGCATGCCCCACACTGGGGATCAAGCCTACATCCTGGGCATGTGCCCTGACTGGGAATTGAACTGTGACCTTCTGGTTCGTAGGTTGACACTCAACCACTGAGCCATATTATCTGGACTTGAATTGTCTTTAAAATAGAAACTGAATATTAAAAGGTGGATATGGCCCTAACCGGTTTGGCTCAGTGGACAGAGCGTCGGCCTGCAGACTGAAAGTTCCCAGGTTCGATTCCGGTCAAGGGCATGTACCTTGGTTGCGGGCACATCTCCAGTTGGAGGTGTGCAGGAGGCAGTTGATCGATGTCTCTCTTTCATTGATGTTTCTAACTCTCTATCCCTCTTCCTCTCTGTAAAAAATCAATAAAATACATTTAAAAAAATAAAAGGTAGATATGGAGGGGAATCTGAGTATAGGTTATGGCACAGGTGAAGAGGGCAGGAAAATACTGTGAGCTGTTTGGAGGACAGTGGACTGGGCTATAGTAATGTGTGACAGGGAGTAAGGAGTGAACGATAGAAAGTTACTTCACTCAGATCTCCTCTCAGAAGTCAGTTCCTTAGAGAGAACATGTCTCTCTTCCCAGAACAAACACCTGACTACCCTGTCCTTTTCTATCCCTTTATCTTGGCTTACCTTTCTTGTGAGCACTCACCACTCCTTAAAGGTACATATTCATCTACTTATTTGATTTCTGTTTGTTTTTTCCCCCTCTAGATTGTAAGCACTAGAAGGGCTGGGACTTTGCTTTATGTACAGTTGTGTCATTGCTGCCAGAATAGTGTTTGTTAAACAGTGTTTGTTAAAATAAATGTTCATGTGTATGCATTTGATTCTAAAAATAGTCTTGTGAGGCAGGCTGGGAAGATATCTCTATTTTACAATGTGGAGACGGAGGCTCAGAGAATTTGAATGATTTACCGAAGACAAAGACTTGATATCATGGTCTCATGGCTCCAAGTTCATAATTGATCACTTAGATGGCCATGAAAAATAGCCTGCAACTTTTTTATCATAGGCTTTTGGACTGGATTTAATTTCATGCATACTTTTTGAAACTTTGTTGTTGTTTTTTTTAAGACAAAGATTTCTGCAGCCATTAAAAATTCTTTTTAAATTTTGCTTTCTTCTCTGAAGAAAGCCAGTGAAAATGGGACGTTTTATTATTGTTGTGTTCAGCAAGTTTCTAAGACACATATTTATGAAGAGTGGAGCTACAAAATGACTTTGTCTTTCTAAGCATAATGCAAACAATTCTTAGTATTTAAGGAGAGAAAAAAGATTTCATGCTTCTTCGAGTTAATTCTGCCACCAGAATCAGAATTTAAAGAGAATTCTGTGCTTCGATCAACCATCTGAGATTCAGGGGCAAGTCCAAAAATGGATTATGAATCTAAAAGTCCTCATTAAATTGCCACTAGGCAATTTAAGCCACTTGCAGACTGGAAGGGAAAGTAGGTCTTTTCCTGCTACTTTAGAATACTTTCTCTTTTCATTTTAGAAGGCTTTCTCCCCCTATTATTATTAATTTTTCTTTCACTTCCCAACACTTGTTTTTCTTTATGTGATAGTGTTATTTAATTTATATTTGTTTATTAAATATTTATTCACTTTGTCTATTCACCAAACATTTCTTAGTTGCCTATTCTTTGGCAATTATTATATTAAACTAGAGGCCCAATGCACGAAAATTCATGCAAGAGTAGGCCTTCCTTCCCTGGGCTGCCGGCACCAGCTTCCCTTCGGCACCTGAAACCTGGGCTTCCCTCCTCCAGCCACCAGCAGGCACCTGGGACCTGGGCTGTTACCCTCCTCCTACCTCTGACAGGTACCCAGGACCCAGGATGGCTTCCCTCCAGCCCCCAGTTTTTAAAATTTAATGAGGATACAATCCCTGACCTCAAGGAGCTCATTTTTCAATGTAAGGTTAGTCATGTAAACCATTAATTACACAGTATGGTGTCTATACTCTAAGCACAGCATATTAAATAGATCAGATTATTTATTGAGAAGCGTAACTCTTTATTTATTGAGCTATATACTTCATATACCATAAGATTCTCTTGAAGCACATAATTGGTGGTTTTTAGTACATTCACAAGATCGTGCAATTGTCTGGAAGATTTTTAAAAAAATATATTTTATTGATTTTTTACAGAGAGGAAGGGAGAGGGACAGAGAAGTTAGAAACATCGATCAGCTGCCTCTTCCTCCCCCCCCCCCCCCACTGGGGATGTGACTGCAACCCAGGTACATGCCCTTGACTGGAATTGAACCTGGGACCTTTCAGTCCCCAGGCCAACGCTCTATCCACTGAGCCAAACAGGTTAGGGCTGTCTGGAAGATTTTTATCACCTTAACAAAGAATACTTTATAAAATTGCATTTAATCCTTGGAATACCAGAGAATTTTTCTGTGTAAGAGGATACTTGCTAGAGTAAAAATTAAGGTTGCTAGAGCACCACTTACAGTGAAAGCTGGTATATCCAGCTATTCTGATACTGTTTCAATTGCCTGGCATTGCTGTGAATCTGCTTGGTATGAGGTACTTCCATCTTAACATGAATGAAGAATTTGAGAGCAGATGTTGGTATTTATCTAGGCCAAGATAACAAAGAAAACAGGAAGATATTGCTGGATAGGATACAAAACCAGAAAAGGCGGAGGTGGGGGAGAGGGGGTGGGGACCTGAGAGATCATGTTCAAATTGCCTTCTTCTTAGCAGTCCTCTTCTGAGACCTTGGTAGCAGCCAAGGTCAGCAGGGTGGGAATGGAAGGTCTCCCAGAAGGACACATGAGTTTTTTTTATGTTTGGGTTCTCCAGAGATTCACCTCTTCACTCCTGAATTTAACATCCAATTACTTTGCTGTTGACTTTGACCTTGCATGGTGCAATGGAGAGAAATCAGGCTCTGTACTAGGGTATAGCTCTGTTGTTTACTCATCTTATGATACTGGTCAAGCTCTGCAACATCTCTGAGCCTCAGCTTCTCCATCTCTAATAAAGGGGTCGTACCTTCAGTGGCAGAGATGGGTGAAATATCACTGGAAGTGCCCGACACAGTCATTGCTATTTTCCTTTCCTCTCTTGTGCTTGGTCTTTTGGCTTATTTCACGTTGGAGATTTGTTTTTATTTTCCTGCTTCAGCTTATCGAGCATTCATGACCATTAAAAAATTGTTTACAGGACTAAAGCCCGTAAAAGTGTGCTTTTTCTATTTTTCTATTATGTTTTTCTTTATTTATTGCTGATACTATTTCAGATGTCTCCGATGCCTCCCCCCCATTCCCCACCAAATAAGTGCTCAATGACACTAATCACCAGAGAAAAATGTGCCCTTTAAACAATATGCGTTAGCAAATATCAATCACTTCGTGTTCTAACAAACAACAATCAGAACTATTGTAAGGCAAAGCATTTTCCCCCTTAGCTAGGCAACAGTCCATTATCTTTCACATTTATATTCAGTACAAATAGACTTGCTACTTCTTGGTGCAATCACTGAATGATACAAACCAGGATTTATTATCTTTCTCTTCTCTGCACACTGAATTTTTCAGCATCTTTAGATGTGTGTTCCAGAGTAACTGCAGCTGTAGTCCAGCTACAGCCTGTCCAATTGGTGGATTTACTTGCATTGTTGGTGCTTTATTTCAAGAAATGACATGGCTGTAAGTGGCAGGAAAAGTGACCTCTCCTCATGCCCGGGAACGGGCTGTCGCTAAGCCTTGTGGGTGATGTATAGGTGTTAAATAAAGTATCCTTCTATCGTGTATTCAGAGTGAGGTAACCTTATATCACGTCAGGCCAGGGAAGTTCTCACACTCCGGAGTGAACCACCACTCTGGTCCCAGAGCCTAGAAGGAAAATTTAAAATGTAAATTAGATCATGTAATTTTCTTCATTAAATATCTTCAGTGGCTTCCCATCGTCCTTAGAATAAAATCCAACACCTTGCAACGGCTTACAAAATCCAACCTGGTCTGTTTCTGCTTATTTTTTTTCTCCTCTCATCCCTAACCATTCTCCTCGTCTCTCGCTGGATCTAGTCACTCTAAGCTTCTTTCTGTTCCTTGAATGTGCCAGATTTATTCCGACTGTTCTCTCTGCCTAGAACATTGGATTGATGACTACCTACTTCCTGTTAATCAATCTCAGTTCAGTGTTGTTTCCAATCTCAGTTCAGAGATGTTTCTTACCCCCAGGCTAACCTACTATTACTCCTTAACTCTTCAGCTCATCCCTGTGTTTTATTTTCTTCATGGCATTTCATTACTTTCTGAAATGATAATAATTATTGATTTTAATTGTTTATCATTGTCCCTCCTGTAGACTGTAAGCTCCATAGTAGGAGTAGGAGGATAGTAGGGGACTTGTTTGTGTTGTTTGCTGCTGTGTCTATGCTGCCTGGCCCACAGTCAGGTGGTCAATACACATTTAAATGCTACGTGCTTTGCACAAAATGCAATATACAGATAGTGTATTATAAAATTGTACACTTGAAACCTATGTACTTTTATTAACTAATGTCACCCCTATACATTTAACAAAATTAAATAGATACATAAATTATTTTTTGATATAAAGAACATAGAAATGGAATGGAAAACCATCAGAGATGTAGTTTGAACTGATCGTTATATTCATAGATCTACAGTGCATAGTCTTTCCTCAGTTATTAGTGATTTGTGAGTGGGAACAATCCACAAATGGTGTAAATGGGAGATTTCAAGTTTGTTTTCCTTTTCCTATAATAAGACTCCAGGCCAGTGCTGCAAAGTAAGACTTTGAATATGTACGCCTGCACTCAGTTTCTAAGTAGTTTAGATCTTACCTTAGGTATCCATGCCATTTTGGAGTAGATGGGGCTCCCAGAAAATCCCAGGCAAACGAATTAGGGACCAAAATAAAGACTTTATTACTATTAAGTCTCACAGTTCTTTCTTCAGATAATTGGGAATTGATGATGATAATACTTTTCTAAATCTTCAAGTGTATATCAACAAGAACTATTTTTGGAGGTGGGTTGTGAATCTAGTGGAGGAGTCTGAGCTGCCTAAATTTAAACATTCAGCCTGCCCTTGGTAAGATATAGATTATTTCAGTCAAAATAACTACTCTGGGCATAGGTTGCTGGCACGTTGATTTATTGGGCAAATGTGTGAAGGAAATTAAGAAGAATTTGCTCCCAAGGTTGCTGTCACTAAGCCTAGAGGGGCAGCAATGAAGGCGCAGGCAGATGGCTGCCGTATCCTCAGTGGAAGAAATACCATTGCAATGGACCCTCTGAGATCTCAGCCCTGCTAGCCAGTCTCTTTGCTTCTGACTGCAGAAATGACCACACAGAGGCGCTTAACATTCTTTGATGATAAAGGCCTGCAGGAAAGATTAAAATTCTTCATTAGAAGAGAAGAGCAAAAAATCTCATATGATGTTTACTCACTGTGGAAATAGAATTAACTTTATTCTGTGGACTTCACAGAGAATAAAGAAGATGGCATATTTTTTAGAGACCTGCCATTCCTTTTTAGATGGTTCAGCAAACATACAATTACATTAGAAAATTGTCTTCTTAAAATAGATGCAGAATCTGGAATGAACACATTTTATCGAGCATAACATTTCTTTGTGATTGATATGTATGCATGTCAGCATCACTGAAATCCAACCTAAAATACAAAGGACAGTTAATTCCTCAGATGTGTTTTGATTTTACATACCTATATGATCATTATGATTTTTGTCTGTACTGTCAATTCTTCTTTTTTTTTTTTTGGTCTTTTTGAAATATGACTTTAGTAATGCATTTTAACTTAATATCAGGTACTGTCCAATATATTTCAATCCGGTTACTCTGAGAACTACTAAGGGGTTAGTTAAATTTCAAATGTTACCTTGCATTAAAAGTTACCAGTTGTTGAGTTTCATTTGTATTCCATTGCTTTTTTCCCCCATCACAATTGAAAAATTTCTAACCTACTCTTATTCTATTTCAATAGGGTTTATGTTTTCAGAACAATAAAGTGGGACTCATAGACTTAATTCAATTGGAAACATACATTAATTTGAAGCATTGGAAAAAAATGAAAACATAACAGGCCAGATATTCTATCTTTACTATCTAAAATTCATCTTTTTTTTAAATCCTGAAACAATCAAGTTTTCCTGTAATTTCATTTTATCTTAAATTTTATAAAGCAACTAAATGCAGTTTGTAGATTACTTCTGAAGCCCCCTTTTATTTTTAAAATACACTGTTTGGTTATTTGGATGATGGCTTTGATTTAGAAAATCAAAGGTCACAGTGTATGGGGACAAGTCACCATTTCTTAATTACTTTATTAACCCCTTATCTAAAACATGAGTGCCCTTGTCACAAGATGGAGCCACAGCAGGAAAATGTCAATTAGTACTATTAATTGCATGTGGTAGATGGGTACATATTTGATGGGAAAGATATTTGTTAGACTTGGAAATCTTAGACGGCAAAGGCTCAAAAGTAAAGATTCATAGAACCATTTGATTTTTAGATTTAGTCCATCGCTGGCATTGTGGAAAACCATTCATGCACATTCATTTCCTTACATCTCCGGAAGAGATACTCCTTGGAAAACAGAGTTTATTTTGTGTCCAGAAAAATCTCTTACATAAATAACTAAAAAGGACCTAGTTCAGAATTGTTCTTTTTCTAGGAAAAACATAAAGTAAACTTTGCTTTCTGCTGAAAGCGACAGGGCAGGCAGGATTCATGCCCCTTTGAACTGATCCGAGCCCAGGACTCAGTTTTCAAAGAAAGCTGCATGATCTATCAAATTATCAGACATCAAACAAGAGAATGAATAGATTCTCTCTAAAAAGTGAAAATCCTGATAAAGCACAAGTCATTTCAAATTGTCCTCACTTTAGTAGACAGTAGGATTAGGAATTTCTGAGTTCTGGGTTTCTATTCTATGGCTCATCCTGTCTTTCAAGTTCTCATACTGGAACATTCCCTTAATCTAGGTATCTGGTTTATTGTCCTGAGGATATCCAGTTCAACCTAGTGACCTTGATGCCCTTCAATAGTAGAATCACGTTGCATGTCTGTGACGGAGCAACCACAACACATGTGAATTAATGTATTATTAATTTGCATTTAAGGAGAAAGTAAGGATCTCCTAAATTGAGTCCAGTCTATAACACCTTACATATAGGAACTTGATCTTATTTAATGTCTTATTACCCTTAAAGTGCATCAATATTATTTCTCTCTCCACATCAGAAAGATAACCAAAGAGCAACAATCCCTGAAATTCTACTCTTAAATCGCTAAGGGGTATGGCCCCATTCTCTCTCAAGAGTCCCTTACCCTGAAGTTGAAAGTTGCAAATAATATGATGTACCTAGTGATAAGCTCTGGGTTGAAATGGGTGAGTATTTGGCAATAGCAACATCTCATTGGCTTTCATTCTCATGGGCTGAGCATGTAAAGGAGCCTATTTCCTTTGGCATTGGCTTTGCTGAGAGCCTCCTAAAATGGTGCTGTGGCCCCTCTATGAGGGCCAAGTAACCCTTCCCATGAGAAGGCTATTTAGAGTCGTACTTCTTTTGAGGATTCATTCCTTAAAACCAAAACCACTCAAACACTCTTGAGTTGTATTATGGAAGCTTATTTATATATCAAGGAAATAAGATATCTAATTAGAAGAAATAGAATTTCTTTTCAAAATAGTGTAAGCGTGTCTTGTTATGAAGATACAGGGATATTTCACAGAAACTGAGAGAGAGGATGAACCAATGAACTTCAAGAGAAATCAGACCCCAGAGCAGGAGTACAAGCAAAACCAAGAAACTTCCCTCCTGTACCCCATCTACTTTCATAGGACTCTTGTCTGTTCTTTGCTACAGATGAAGTCCTGTTGGTCATTGTCTGAGGATGGGGACATGCCCCTTATCAATTTAAGAGTAGAATTTGAGGAATTGTTGCTCTTTGGTTATCCCATGCCAAAGACAAATTAATTTTTTATTTCAAAAATATTTAAAATCATGCAAATTGTAATTATGTACCCACCTGCTATGTGACTGGTATTGTGATAGGCATTTTTAGTATAGAAAAGTACAAACACAAAGTAGAGAACAGAATAAAACAAAAACAATATAATCCAATGCTACTAAGGAGATGGGACAGTTTATTGGGGGTCCTACATTCAAGCAGCCTCATAGAGAAAATTAAGAATTGCTAAGATAGTTGCTATTATTATCTTTGTTGATTAAGTATATATACCTTGACCAATTATTTTAAGAATTAACCCTGATATATTACATATTTCTATTTCTATTTCCCCTGACCCAACGTCTCCTGTAAACCGTTTAAAATGCGATAGAAAGGAGACTTAGCTTATACGACTGGGTAAAAACTTTATAAGGTCATTTTTACCAAAGGAAATCAGCTGGGACCCAAGTCATGGCATTTTATTACTTTATTTACTAGCTAAGTCCAACCCAGGAAAGCATTTTATTATGTAGCATTTTTCATGTCTTTAAGACTCTAGGTTTATGTACCAAGGGATATGTGTAACTGATGAAACAGGGAAATAGTTATAGCTATAGTACTAAAAGTATTCTATTTGAGTATATTAAGACAGATTACTATTGACTAATAATTTAAATATTTTGATGTCCTTGAATAGATATGTCAGTTCTATATATTCTGACTTTTGTTGCAAGTTGTTTATTGCTTGTGATGTAGTAAGTCCTTATTAACTGGTTAGTTCTTTTTTGTTTATTATAATGCATTTTTAAAGTGTGTTTAATCAAACACCACATAATATTCTTCTATGTTTACACAGATATTAATGAACTATAGGTATCCTTTTGCAACTTGCCTTTGCATTCCACGTCATGCTTCTGAAATACATACAAATTCTGGGGAAGGAGAAAGAGGAAGTAAGGAGAAAGATGGGGCTGTATTTATAATTTGTATTTCTTTGAGATGGGGGTATGGAGAGAAAGAGCATTGCTCATCTGCTGGACATCCTTCTCCCTCTGACTGCCATCTCTCTCCAGCTCCCTTTGCTCCTCTGTGGCACAGGGGCATGTCAGCAACTCCCCTTCCTTGGCCATGGTTCTCCTATTGAATGGAATGATGGTCACCTTTTCTTGAAGGCATCCCAATCTACAGAGATTCCCTTGGGGTCATCCCTCTCACTTGGTTTGTGGAATTGTCTGGGGGTGGGGGTAGGAGGTGGAAACCATAGCCCCTTTCTTCTATTTCCATTCCTACTCAGCCTCCCTTCTTAGTGGTTGGGAGGTACATAGAGGCAGGTGGCTTGTGGTAGTGAATCCATTTCTGTGGGTGCCTTGTGAACCCTGGGGAAGCTGTCTGATCCCAACCTTTGGATTATGAATTTAGTGCCTTAGCCTTCAGGTTTTGGCCCTATTTACTGATTTCAGGATTTTAGGGAAAAGCCCCATTCAACATTGGATTGAAGTTGAACCAGTTTATATGAGTTTATTTACTCTTAAGCTGTATTTCACACACATAGGCACAAACACAAACATACACCTCAGTTTCTGTCTATATGTAGATTATTGCCACCAGCACATGGTATTCATCTTAAAGTTTCTTACCAAATTCAGCTTCCAAAATAGCTCCAAATGAGCTCTACCTCATGATACTCATGCCTTGTGTAATATCCTCTCTTAATATGTAGGCTGGACCTAGTAACTCACTTCTGATTGATAGAACATGGCAAAAGTGATGGGATGTCACTTCAGGAATTAGGTTATAAAGGCCTGGAACTTCCTTCTTGTTTGCACTCTTTTCTCATCTGCTTGTTTAATGAAATGATGTTGTGTGTGAGCTGCTCTCTGGAAGGCCCACAGGGTGAAAAATGGGAATAAGTCATTCCTGCCAACAACCACAAAAGTTAGATTGGAAAGAAACCCTTCCCCAATCAACCCCTAAGCAAAACCTTGATTGCAGCCTGTGAATTACTGTGAAACAAAGGAACTATAAATTGCACCTGGCATTCTGTGAGATAATAAATGTTCGGAGCCACTAAATTTTGGGGAGTTATTTGTTACACAGCAATAGATAACTGTAATAGTAATATACTGCTATGTCTTTTCATAAGGAGTATTGCCTTCATAAGGAGTATAAATATTTTAGATATTAACTACATTGTTTTATTTGTACTCATCTAGTCAGTTATTCTATAACACAATGGTATAATGAAGCTTATTTCTTAGGGATTCTCAAAAAAATTATTTCCATTGAATTCACAGAGGAAGGGAGAAGTTGAGAGAGAGAGAGAGAGAGAGAGAGAGAGAGAGAGAGAGAGAGAGAGAAGGATGATGATGATGATAGAATCATTGATTGATCATTGATTGGCTGCCTCCTGCACTTTCCACTGGGGATTTAGCTCGCAACCTGGGCATATGCCCTGACTGGGAATTGAACCATGACTTCCTGATTCATAGGTCGATGCTCAACCACTGAGCCACGTTTTTTCTCAGTTTTCTTGTCTAGCTAATATCTTATTTCATTAATTATCTCTCTGGCCAGGAAAGATGTGTGTGATTTTGTTGCTGAGTTCTTTGATGGCAAGCCGTAGTATGTGATTAGATGGCAGAAATTAGAATAGCAGAAACTGTATATTTGTTTAAAGGTCAATAGTGTCATTAGGAATACCATGCTTTAACTCAAAATGTACTTTGTATATAGCTCATTACAATATTCTTTTACTTGAAAAGTGTTTAAGAAATATTTTCAGGTACTTTTCTCTAATGCTATCCAAGAAAGGGACAACATGAGAAGGTGAGAAGAGAAAGCATATTTTCCCTTTCTCTAACCTAATATATTCACTTAATATTTCTTCTTGAGTATTCTAAAATATACTGTCATTTTTTTGGGGGGAAAAAAGCACTCAATTGAGTCTCCTTGGGATTTTCCCAGTTTCAGTTCTGCTTTAATATTTCCCTTGCGCTAGATATCATGAATATATATTTAAAATTACTATTTCTTAGAGTTGGCTGATAGCACATCTTTATTTAATTTTTGTAAATAAGGGCTTACTATTTTTCCTTTGTTTTATTCTGTGTGTGTGTTTTGTTCAAGAATTACATTAGGTAGCACAGCGATCCTTCCAGCATCCTAGGGCATGAGTAAAAACTATATCCTCTTGTCTATTGGATGATATTCAGACTGTATTTCAGAAAACAGCCATTCAGTCTTAGTTTTAAAACGCACATGAGACATCTGTTTAGCCTTCACTGATAATATACTTTTGCATTTAATATCATATTCCAATACTCAGAGTACAGGAAACAGGATAATTTAATCATTTGTTTATAGCAGTGCCCTGGTTTTTCTTATGGGTTATGTGCCTCACTTCACAGTTGTTCTCAGACCTGTCATCATCCTTCATCCAATCTTTCCAGCTTAGAAGGGATTCCCTTTTATTCCCTGTGTGTTCCTCCGGAGGGCTCCCTCTGTCTCACTTCCTCTAAGAAGCCTTTTAATACTCTTCCACTCATCTCTTTGATTTCCTTTGCTTATGGATTTTTTCCTATGGAATCTAATATTAATTTGTTCATAAATTATTTCAAATACACAATTTTTAATTTTTTAGCTTATCGTGCATTACAGTTAAGGCCCATGCCTTTTCTATCTAGTTATTCCCTCTAGACTAAAAGTGACAGGCAATTAGTGGTGGTGTTTTAGGCCTTGGAAAGTTGATGGGATGGATATTTGAGGTCAGGCTATCTGCCCAGTTTCCTCAAATACCTTCTCAAGAACAAACTTATGGCGGGTGAGTATGATTTTGAAAGGGAAAATTCCCTACTTACTCATGTCCCTTATATCCCTCTGGACCCTGCTATTTATGCCTAAAGATTTAGTCCTAACTGCTCATTGATTTCTGAGCCAGTCAATATTGTTTTAAAATATATTTCAGCTCTTAGCAAAATTATCATGAATGTATTATATTGAGTTTACAAAGTACTCAAATTTCTATTCAGTTGTCAAATTTTTCTAGCCAAGGTCCTTTGGTAGTTATTTATGGGTACAATTTACACATTATGTCTTAGTTATATCTTTGTAACAGAACTTTAAATAAAAATCACAAGATATAAAGATGCTTATCTGGTAGAACTTAAACCTATGGCTGAGAGTGACAGTTCACATAGGAAGAGGAGGCACAGGCTAGGCATCTCCCCAAATGTTAACTTCAATCAGACTTCAATAAATGAATAAGAGAAAAATTGAGAGAGGTGATGTTATCAATTATCAATGTAATTTACCAATAGTGTGACTTCTCAGAGCTGTGCATTCAATACAATGATAAATAATTCAGGAACATGGAACTGAAAATATTGACTATCTTCATTGACACTATGAGGCATTAATGCAGTAATTAATTTGACATGAAAAACTATTTTTCCTTTAGGAATTGGAAATATACAAACTTCTCAAAGTTGGTAAAGACACCAAATATTTATAAATGAAAAAAAATTATCCATTTGTATGTTTGAAAATATTCGGATCTTTAGAATTGTGTAGACAAGACATCTGTTTGAATATTCATGTTAGATATATTTTGTTATTATGTAAATGTAAAATCTGAGACTTAAGTCACACAGATATTTGCTAACTGCCTGCTGATGATCATTTGCTGAGGAAACAATGAGAGTAGTGATGGAAGTTGAAAGAGGAAAGGTTGTCTTGAAGTTTGAATTTTATTTTGTGTAAAAGAAAGAATCTTAAAATGTCTTTACTAGTAGAGTGCTTGCTATATGGCATACTTTTAAAATTTGATTTAAACCTATTTCCTACAGTATAATTGGATTTTTCTTGTGTACAGTTCTCTGGTCTTAACACATGTATAGATGAGTGCAACTGTCACCACAATCAGGCTACAGAAGCGTTTCATCACCCCCAGACTCCCTGGGATATTCTCCCACAGTCACAGTGACCCACAGCTAACCCCAACCACGCTCTGGCTTGTTCCCTCTGACTATAGTTATTTTTCTTTCTGAGGATTTCCTACAGGTGGAATTATTCAGCATGTAAGTTTCAGGGGGCAAGCTTCTTTCACTCAGCGTAAGGCCTTTGTTGTGTATATTAATAGCTTGTTTCTTGTTATTGCTGAGTAATATTTCATTTTATGGATGTACCATTGTTTGTTTATCCATTGCATTTGGTATGTTCTTTGTTTTGAGGATTATGAATAGAGCTACTATGAACATTCATGTACAGATTTTTGAGTGAACATAGCTTTTTCATTTTTCTAGGATAAATACAGGAGTGAGATTGCTGTAAGTGTAGATATAACTTTATAAAATTACAAGAAACTGCCTGTTTTCCAGGATAGTTTTCCCATTTTGTATTCTCACCAGAAGTATGAAAGTTCCAGTTGCTCTGCATTCTCCCAAAGCTTGGTGTTTCAAATAAACCTGTATTAGCCATTCTTGTAGGTATACAGTGATGTCTCATTTTGATTTTTAGTTTGCATTTCTATGAGTAATGATGTTGAACATCCTTTCATGTGTTTATTTGCCATCCATTTGTAATCTTTTTTGGTGAAGTGATTGTTCAAGTTTTTGCCCATTTTTAATTGGGTGGATTGTTTTCTTACTGTTGAGTTTTGAGAGTTCTTTATATTTCTGAAAGCTCTGACATTGGTACCATTGCAGACAATGCATTAGGCAAAAATGTCTACAGGTAGAGAAAGAAAGGAGGGAGCAGTAGCTGATTATAATTTGAAAGATTCTTTGTATATCTGTTAATATTTTGGATGAAGGCATAATGGTTATTATCTCTGAATATCTACTTGAATAGTGAATGATTTGCTTATTGGTTTTCATAGATTGCCTCTTAATTATAGTTTGTACACTTGATCTCACAACAACCCAGTAAGAAATCACTCACATTTCACAGATGAGGAAACTGATGGTCTCAGAGAGACCGGATTTGTCCAGTCATATAAGTGGGTGAGCTGGAACTGGAAACCAGCAATATGGTCCCCACGCCATGTCTTCTTTTCATAGCCCCTGAAAGTGAAATTTATTCCATTATCACAGTTTGGGAGGGCAGAAACCCTGTGAGCAGACCATTCGTTAACCATTTATACCACATACATGTATATGGTATATATTTTTGGTGATAATTTAAGGTTCTTCTTGGGTTTTTTTGGGTGGGAAACTCAAGAACTGATCTCCAATGCTTAGCTCCAAACTCATGTGAGATCCTCAGTCATTGTAACCAGGTGCTGTTTAATAGCTAGTATTTTCTCTTTTACAATTTGAAATTTTCCATTAAAATTTTCCATAAGAAGTACCAAAGTATAATTAATTTTTATTAAAATAGAAATATCCATGTAGATTAATAAATTATATGTAAAATTGGTTATAGTGTAAAAATATAACTGGACCCACAACACAGCTTAATAAATTGGAGCAATATTCTAAGCTTGGATGTGAATTATACAAAATGACTTGAAAAATATCATATTTTCCAAACCTAGCAGATGTTATGCCTCTCAAATCTATTTCCATTTTTTTTTTATTTCTCTTAATACAAAATTATCCAACTGGTATTTATGGTCTTTGGAAAGTCATTTAGCTGTTCCCAAGGACAGAGATAGTGTTACAGTGTATGGTGATGTACAAATAGCTAAGTGGAAAAACTTGGAGATATCCTCCATGACTGACTGACCCCTGTGTTGGGTTATACCTTCATTCTTTACAGACCAAAGAAAATTATTTTCTCCCATCCCTCACGGGAAAATTACAGAGGCATCTTTATACATGATTAGACTACGGAATTTGGAGGAGTGTTAAACTTACTTGGGCTTAAGAAAGCTTTTCTAGGAATAGTGCCCTGGCAGATGTGAGGGATTTTCATCAGATTTATTAGCCAAGAGACAAAAGCTTATTTTAATGTTCCTGCTGGCCCTATAAGTTATATCTCCCTATCTGCCCTGGAGGAAAATAATTAAATTATTGATGTTTGTTGGCCCAAGTGTGCAGCTGCTTTTTCATTTATCTTATTTATACACCCAATACAAATATCTCAGACTTCAGGTAAATCAGTGACTCAGGACCAAAGATATATTAGTTTGGTGATACCAATGTTTTAATTCCCTCCAAGGAAAGTGGTATGGACCATTTTTTTTGCTCCCAACATTAATCCCAGTATGATAGAGTTCAGAATATTTAAGTATAGATTTACAGGATTTAAAAATGTCCCTCTCTAGGGTTGCTTCAGAAATGTAAACCAATCTTTTTTTAATTACTGTCCCCCTGAACAATATAGAAGGGCAGCTACAAAGGCTCACCTATCACATTAATGATTCTGTGTATAGCCTGCCTGGAATGCATGGAGACATGGGGTGGCCAGATTGAGGAGGAAGCTGGTCTTGCAAGGAATGTCAGGCCATAAAACCGAACAAAGCCCTGCCCTGCGGGAGGGCAGGGAGCTGTTGTGCTGGTGCCAGCCAGCTCAGAACCATCCTGGGGGATGGCCTTCCTCCAGGGCCTGGAAAGGGGTGGGTGGGGCAGAAGGTTATAAAGGCAAAGACCCTGTGTGTCAGGACACACTGATTTGGAAATTCTTTCCCGATGTCCACTAGGCCTAGTGCTAATAAAGGACTCCTTCCAATTTCTCCATGAGGCATGCTTGGCATTTCTTTGCTCTTCTGCAACAAGATAGAAGGGGTGGAGACCTGTTTTCCTGAAGCCACACTCTAAATATGATCTTGGAAAAGATCTTTTCTCTCCAATCCACAGTCATGCTAAAGTTCCTTGTTCTGGAGTCAGTTGAGCTCAATTTGAGAGATTATGCTACACTGACATCATGTAGGACATTGGACTCTACTCCTCTGCCCCAGCCCCCAAATAATCATTTAGTCCAAAGTAGCAACAGAGCCATGATTTTGAAGTCTTCATCCAGGACAATGTCTCTTCATTTTTGTGTGGAATATGTTGGACAACGAGATACATTAAATGACTAAAGTTACGAAGGAGTTCTAAAAGTTACTTTGATTTTAGAACCAAATAACATACTATAGATAGTATATGAATTTTAATTCAGTGTCTGTCAGGGAGGAAAATGGGAACAATGAAGAAAAATAAATAAATATCATAGTATCCCTCTTCCCCCACCATTAAGAGATCACACTTGTTTCCAAGTGTAAATTTTTCGTGGGTTCTTTGGGTCAGCTTTGTAGACAGCTAAAAAGAAAATTTCAATGTACTTCTGCATGACAGATTTGTCAAGGTTCTGTTGAAGAGACATTGCTAGGAGAAAATGTGTTGTAACATTAGTTCTTGAAATAGGAGTAGTTGTCAAGACTGAACAAATTATTAGGTTAAATCTTACTCATCCTCAGAGTATTACAGATTTCCCATCTTTCCTCAAATAAATTTAATGTATCTCCTTTCTCCCTCAGCTCTTAAAGAGCAAAGTTGTTTTTTTTTTTTTAAATTTTTTGATTGCTCTACTTAGTCATTATCAGTGTATACTTTAAATATATTTTAAATTGTGCTTTAAAAAAACCCTGGTGAAGCTTGAGATAAATGCTATTTAAATATAGAATATTAAAATTGAGTTTACTCACAGACAAAGCTAATTCAATAGAACACATGCTTCCTGGAGGCAGGGACTTGGGATGCCATAAAATCAGCTTCAGCCCCAACATTTTGGACAATCCATTGTACATTAGATGAATTCAGGAAATATTAGTGAAATGAATGCATTTATGCAATTTGCCAGTCAGTAGATTATCCAGCAAATGTGATGATATTTAATCAAGTAAACATGCATTCAGTGGAGGCTACTTCAGATAAGAAGCAATATCTGAGTCTACACATTTTGCAGTATATTTAAAAAGCCTGGAATAATTAAGTCTAGGCTAGTGATGAATTAAATAAAAAAATAATTTTAAGTGCTTGTGGCCCATATTTGTTTATTGAGACCACTTTTTCTTGCTTTTTTAAAATTATCAGAAATGCCATGTGGGTTATAAGCCATAGACATCAGCAAAGTGACAGTGAACTGTACAGCTTACACTGCCTTTGCTACAACTCTCCCCATCCGTGTACTGTAGAGTGATAGCTGCTCCCAACTTGACATTTACACAAAAGGAAATCTCACCCAAACTAGAAGTTCTCTATTTCCACAAGGAATTTTATCCATTTTAAAATTTATTTCATTTGTTTCCTTTAAAACTTGTATTTATGTAGTCACTTTTGAAATGCATTTCATTTATTTATTTTATTTTTCCACCTGCACAAATGAACCCATTCCAAACCTGACTTTCTACCTCTATTTTTTACCCAAGTGAATTGATCTTCCAAGTTTCTTTCAATGACAAAGTCCTCTAATCATAATTCAGTATTAATCTACTATTCGACATTGTTTCTCACCAAATTACAGATGTGGCCACTAATAAATAGATTAAATTTTTTTATGACTGATTCTTATGTTCTGGTGTTGATTATTTACATCACAAAATCAGCAGTTCAAAATTTAAAATGAAATTAGGAAAACATTGGCTGTCAGTAAAAAGACCCCTTAGATATTTTAGATTGGTTTATGAATCTTTATTTGCTGATATGTAGGAAGTTAAATGAAAGTTAAGATTCTGTGAGGCTACTTTTAATTGAAAATCATTGAGGAAAAAATATAGTCAGTAATCATACTTGACATTGGTCCAGGACAGTTACGCATTAATTTTTAAATTGTAATACACTCTGAGAATTATAGAGGAAAAGTGAGTTCAATCAACTTCACAGATTGAAGAAGGCAAGTTCATAAAGGCTGTGCTTTCCTAGAGTCATACATCAAATTGAGAGGAAGAACTAGAATCCAGTTTATCATGATAGATTTCCAATTGAGTGTCTTTTCTACTACATCCAATTTCTTCCTGTTGTTGAAAAATTGTACTTAGTAGGAACTTAGGATTCTTTTTTAAAATTTAGTTATTAGAATATTACATACTCCTTCCTATTTCAAAGCCTTTTGCACATGACATTTTCCTGCTTGGAATGTTTTCTACTTCCTCCCAGCCTCATTTCCCTTTAGCTTATGGACTGTTTTCATTTTCAGATCCCAGATCCAGCATCTCTTCTTCAGGGAACCTTCTCTTACATTTCTATTAACTCAGATGCTTGTTATAGACATTTGTATTTTTTTTTCAAAAACATGTCACAGTGTCTTTTTTAATTTTTTTGTGTGTAATTATTTGTCTAATGAATTTGTCTTCCCTCAAGACTTGGAGCACTATAACAGCAGGACTTGAGTTGATTTTGTTCCCCACTATTTCTGTAGAGGAGAGGATGCCTGGTACAGAATAAAAATAATGAATTCATAAAGGAATCTGCTAATTGAATAAAGTAAGAGGTATTCCAAGGGAAATTGTATTTATATTGTAGAAGAGGCCTGGCTGGTGTGGGTCAGTTGGTTAAAAATTGTTCCATGAACCAGGAGGTCATGTTTGATTCCTGGTCAGGGCACATGCCTGGATCATCAGTAAGGGGGCGCACAGAAGGCAGCTGATAGATGTTTCTCTCTCATCAATGTTTCTATCTCTCCCTTTTCCTTCCTCTTTGAAATCAATAAAAACATAATTTTTAAATAATTGTAAAAAAATAGAAAAGAAAGAAAAATCATAAAGAGTGTTTCTTAAGGGTAGAAATTAGCTCTTGAAAGTCCTGAGACTAAAGAGGAACTCCATGAAACACCTCCACTGAAATTTTCTTAAACCTGAAGATGGTTTTTAAAACTGCTTTTCATTATTTACATATATTATTCAGCAACAGTAAGCATTACAGTATTCTTACAATAAGCTTTATGAGCCTGTACTTGTCTGAAGATCGTGATCATTAATTACTAAATAATGGGTGCCTCAGGGTAGTAAATGAGGCATTTTATGGAAACTACAGAAAACACCATTCCTATCATTAAGTTGCTCTCAGTTACTGCTCTTAGGCTTGAAATATTTTATTAAACATCTGCTTCTTTGGGAATGGACACAATCTGCTAGAAAAGAAGGGAGCAGAGAATATAAAAAAGGGCTTTGAAAATGCTAATGACATCATGGGAAGAGATCAACCAAAGAACTTGTATATGTATATGCATAACCCAGGGACACAGACAATAGGGTGGTGAAGGCCTGGGGTGGGGTTGGGGCAGCATAGATGAGGTCAGTGGGGGGAAAAGGGACATATGTAATACTTTAAACAATAAAGATTTAAAAAAATGAATGCTAGTGAACTATTCACTTTCATTAACAAACTGTCACTACCATATAGTTTCCATGTTTAATTTTTTAAATTTCCATCAATGTAGTTTTCTTCAAAATGTTTAATCTCTTTTCCTAATTGACCTGAGTAGAATTCTTCAACTGGTGTTTGTGGAGTGCTTATTATGTGCTAGGCATTATAGTAGGTCATGGTGATACAAAGATACAAGACACATCCCTTGCCTTCAGGGAGCTTGCAGATAATGAGAAACAGAGGAATAAAACTATGGCAGTGTGATGGATTTTTAGACATGGGTGTGCATGGGTATTATGAGGGTACAGAAGAAGAGAACCTGACTCAATAATTCTGATTAGCTTCCTAAAGGAAGTGAGGTTTAAGCTTATTCTTGAATAACCAATAGGAATTATCCACAGAATGAAGAAGGAAAGTCTGGCTGGGGTGTCTCAGTGATTGAGCATCAACCCATGAACCAGGAGGTCAGGGTTCAATATCCAGTCGGGGGGACATGCACGAATTTTGGACTTGATCTTCAGTAGGGTCATGAGGGAGGCAGCCAATCGATGATTCTCTCTCATCATTAACATTTCTCTCTCCCCCTCTCCCTTCCTCTCTCTGAAATCAATAAAATATATTAGTTCATTTTTCTCATTAAACTAAATCTGTAGCATACCTAAGTGGAATTGTGAAGTAAGTAGTTGGATTAAAGGATTTTTTGATTAGGAGAATATTTTGGGCCACAATTAGATATCTCTATACCAGTACAAGAATGACCACCACCATCAACTATAAGATTAAAAATATCTTATAGTTTTGAAGAGGATGTGGAACAACTGTAACTCTCATATATTGCTGCTGAGAGAGTAAATAGGTTCATTTATTTTGAAAAACTGTTTGACAATATTTGTTCAAGCTGAATATATGTATACTCTATGATGTAGAAATGCCACTCTTAGGTATAGACCCAATAGAGATGTGAACATATGTTTATCTAAGAATGTTCATGGTAGTCCTATTTTACCATTTCTATTAATAACAGGTCCACACTGGAAACAAAACCAATCCCTTTCAACTATGGACTAAAGTGTAGTTTATTTATGCAAAGGATACTATATAGCAATGAGAAAGAATGGACAAAAAGACATGCATGCCACAACATAGATATATTTCACAAACATAATGTTGGTCCAAGAAGCCAGACACATTAAATAATATATGGGTTAATTTGATTTAGAGAAAATTTTAATATAGGCAGAATTAACCATGGTTTTAGAGGTCAGGATAGTGGTAACCTTTGGAGGAGGGAATTACTGGTGGGAGGAAAATGGCTACTTCTAGGTGCTAGTAATCTTCTGATTGTTGATCTAGATGGGGTTTACACAAATGTGTTCACTCTGAAAATTCCATTTTGTTTGATTTGTGCACTTTTCTCTATATATCCTATTTTGGTAAACAAGTTCATTAAACAAATGAAAGCTTAGAGTTGTTTGCATCCATTTATATATTGACGGAAAAAGGCCAGTAAAAGGGATAGGAGGAATTGATGGGACGCTGCCCTAAGGAGGTGAGTGTGATGCAGTTAGAGCACAGATGGGAGAGACAGCAGATGGGAAGCTGAAAGTGCATTTTTGCAGAGTTAAAGAATGTTTTCAGTCAGGCAGCAAGGTCTCTCCTTTTCTTAGTCTTTAATCCTAAACACCTCTCTCTCTCTCTCTCTCTCTCTCTCTCTCTCTCTCTCTCTCTCTCTCTCCCCCCCCCACCCCCATCTCTCTCTCCATCTCTCCATTGCCATCGTTTTGGGTAGTTCAAATTTGTCAGAAGGGTTGCAAAGAATTGTCTTAATTTGGAATGAGAAGTGTTGAGGCCCATTTTCAAAACGTTTCCCAAGGGTTTTCTTCTTAGTTACGCCAGCCTTAGGTTGATTAGTAACGAAGATAGATTATGTTTTCTTTTTCTCTTCCTTCTGTCCATGAGAATGGAAATCTGATTGGGAGTTCCGATGTAGGCACTTATAACAGGATTAAGTGCAGAATAAAAGACCCTCTGTGTGGAATTAAAAGATAATAAGGCCCTAATTCATCCTAAAGGCAATTTATTATGTTCTAACAACTTGATTATCTCCTTTGGAGAGAATGAGCCCTCCTGCCTACTTTGTGCCCATCATTACCCAGACTTGCCTGGAGTGACTTACCACCTCACAGTCACAGCTGAATTATCTTCATAATGGCTTCAATTTTCCACTTAGCTGAAGTTATGGAAGCTTCATCTTTCAGAATTGGACCTAATTAGGCAGACTTCTTTGGAATGACTACTTACAACCTGGTGTACTGAAAATCTAGAGGAAACAAAGGTAATATCTTCAGGCTTGGAACTCTCTGATCAGCTGAGATTTCTGAAATTCTTGGACTGGTGCAGTAGCCTTGCATTGGACCATATTGGCATGCTAATCTCTTTCCTTTAAGGCAGAGGTTCTCAGCCTATGGATTGTGATCCCTTTGGTGGTCAAACGACCTTTTCACAGGGGTCACCTAAGACCATCCTGCATATCAGATATTTCCATTATGATTCATAACAGTAGCAACATTACAGTTATGAACTTGCAATGAAAATAATTTTATGATTGGGTCACAACATGAGGAACTGTTTTAAAGGTTGAGAATCACTGCTTTAAGGGATTTCTAGATAATCTTTCTTTCTGACCACTTCTCTCTCAACTAGTGGAGAGTAATGCTATGCAGATGGTTTCACAGAGACTGAAGATTAAGTAGTGGGAAGAAAATAGTATCCCGGTTATCATGTTTGTTTTGCAATGACACAAATCATCTTCATACTATTTCTTTCATTAAGGGAACCTGTTTTATTTTTTTCCTTTCTGATAAAACACAAGATGTAAACAGACATACCTAGCCACATCTACCCATAGCAAATTTCATACAACTTTTGAGGTGCAATTTACGTTTTATATCTACATGACTGCTTCCAGCATTACTATAAATCTAATTTCCTTCTTTTGTGAAGAAGAAGTATAGGGAATCAGGGAGTTATGAGTAGTTTGGACATTTAGATATGGAAATAATTTTTCCTCAGTTATTTGGTGCAGAGCCACACACATCTGCTAGTATGTCAGAACGTGGATTTGCACCTTTGGTGTGATGGAACTAATTTCCCTAAAAATATCTTGACTCAATGGTTTTATAACTTTAAAGCCAAGCATTACTTTTAAGGAATTTTAGCCATTTTCTTTCTATTTTCAAAATGTTGGATTAAGGAAATAATAGCAACTAACCATCAGTGGAAGCTATTTGTTGTAATGATAAGTTACAGTTGTTTGTAATTATACCATTTATTTCCATGAAAAAGATAATAAGAGTTGGCACACAAGTCATCAATACCAAAGTGCAAACACTTCTCAGCTTTCCTAAGCACCAGTTTTCATGTGCAGAAGTCTTGATTTTAATTTAATTTATTTTATTTTTTTAGTGACATCCTTTGGATGGTCCAGGATCCACTCAGCAGAACACACATATTTGATAAATGCTGTTGGGAGCAATAGTTTCATAACCACAAAATATTGCTACTCCAGCCTGCCATCACCAAGATGTTTTCTAAGGCCATAGAAGGTTAGACCAAGACAGAGTGGCAGCCAAAGGTCTCCAGGCAGAAGAGGGGGATTGATACTGGGATCTCAGAATGTCGGGCAGGCTGAGATGGCAAAGCTCATTAGCCAGAAGTCCCTGTGCTATGACTCACCTGGGAGACAGAGATGTCATGCCTTAATTCCAGAGCCTCATTCCCCGACAGTTTCTCTTGTTCACGTACCATAGTTTCAGTTCGACCCAATTCTGCATCCCAGTTGGCCAAGAATCTTCTATTTTCTTCACAAAATTTTTTTGTGTGCATAGGTTTCAGCCCTAATCAGCTCCTTCTTTTCTTTTGCTTTGCCCATGGTATTGAATGTATTTGTTTTTGGTTGTAACTTTCTTTCCTAATTCCTATAGCCTTGGATCCCAGTTTCTTGTCAGTCCTAAAGGGCCCAGAGAGTTGTTCATCATGCAGCATTTAAAAAATATAATTAATTTTATTTTTACAATGGGTTTTCTCCTTTTGACCAAATTGTGCCATTGACGCTACTTCCTTCAAAATCCAAAATGTCCTAAGATTACAAAATAATGTAAGAGATTGAGTGCCGTAGGTTCAACAATAGTATTAGTAAGTAACTCATGATGTATGTATGGAGATTAGAGAGAGGGGAATATAATAAACTCTGGACAGATTTATAGTATGGGTTACATGATTTTAAAATGGAATTGCATCTAGAAAAGTAGTAGAATTGAAGGGCTGCAGGGGCTGAGAGGACTTTATAGGCTTAATCTTTGGCTGTAAGAGTGGAAAAATGGAAGGAAAGGGAGAAATGTAATGATATTGTGGGGGACAGATTTATTTTCTCTTCAATATGCCTATGGACTGGATAAAGGATTATAGTAGCAGAATGAATGAATGAATGAATGAATGAATGAATGAATGAATGAGCAAGCCATATTAATAGTGCACAAAGACAGCATAGCTTTAGAAAGTAGATGCTGTGGATATTGGTGCAACTACCTGTGTAGTTATTGGGAGATTCAATGCCTAGGGGCTTACTGTACCATATTCATTTATAACAAATAAAATACGTTTCATTTTTGTTTAATTTGGCAAACATTTACTGAGCATTTACAATAAGCTAGGCCTAAGCCATACACTGAGGAACAGTAGTAGAAAGAGAAGAACAAAGGAATAAAGGAAGAAATGATAAAGAAACAAAAGAAGGAACAAAGAAGGAAGAGAGGAAAGAAGGAAAAAGGAAGAAAGAGAGTTGTCTCTTGTCTTCAGGGGATATATTTCCATAAATTTTGTTGTTACTATCTTGAATAGTACAGTAAAGTGTTAAGTTAAAATGAAGTAAAAAATAATAAATGTGAATGTTATAGATTGCTTTAAATGGATGGTCCAACAATCCTCACTTTTCTCCAAATTGTATATGTTAGCCCTGAAATAGCTGAGTGATTGCTTCAGCTAGCTACTTCATCTTATGTATGGAGAACCATGCATGATGCTGTTACTTATAAATGTGCCCTCATGGTGACAACTCTAGATTATTTCATTATCAGATCTGTTATGTATCGTTTTTTGGTACTATAAATTTAGTCAGACGGTCAAGTGGATATGAAAAAAATAGATCAGTGGCATTTGTCATTTTCATGTGTTGATGGTTTGAAGTAAGTCTGGATCATAGTCAAAATCTTTAAGTTAAAGAAAAAAATCTGTTTTATGATGTTGAAATTCTGAGGTGTCAAGTAGAAGCATCTCTGTTTTTTAGAACTTGAGAACTAACAACCTACAGCTCAGAATAAAAACCTTTACCTACTTCACAATCTAAGTTTAGAGAACCTATCAGCTCTTGGGCTGGCCACTTTACTGCAGGGATGGCTAAGAAGTGCCTTCATCAGAAATGGGTTCTCCCTATTTGTCTCCACCTTTCCCTGTTCATGTAAGAGAGAGACTGGAAGTGAGGTGGGTATGCCTTTTGCATGGAATGTATTCTTGAAGTTGAGATATCACCTTCATTCTCCTTCCTGTGGAAGATGAAAACGCTACTCAGTTGCTTTCTCTCAAGGCAAGGGAGAGGGCTAAGAGAATCACAGAGTTTGGGTACCTGTGCTAAAAGGGAAGATGACATCTAGAGTTCTGTAGGATCTCTGCCAGGCAACTAAGTGTGCCTACCTGCCCTGAAGATGCTGAATTAAGCCAAGGGTTGTGAGAAGAGTTGGCATGGTGGTGCTTCCTCTCAAGTTTTCAGTCCCCAGTGTTAGAAGGAATGAACTTAATCTATGCCATTAGCCTCCAAAGTTGAGGACTATGATTGGTATATGATATTGGGTTGCAGGCTTGCTGGGGACTGTAGCAAGAGGCAAATTCTCATGTGTCAGAACTCTGCTTTGTGCAAACACTTGGGGGTGCTTAGAACAAGAGAGGAGTGCTCTTTCCATAGACAACACATCGCAAAATGTCTGTATTTTCCCCCTGCTTCTTTCTATAACAATATCTAAGATAACCCAACCTAAAGGATCACATCACAGACCAGGGACTAGGGCTAGTGCTGGTACAAGAAGATTCTCACCTATGGTGTGTTCAAAGAATTTTCTCTAATTGTGATTTTAAATATTTTAAATTGATATTGTTCCATTTCAGGAATTACACTTCTGCTCAGTAATCCCCACAGAAGTATCTCAGCAGCTGGTGATTCTTAGAATCTTTCATCCTTAGCTGTGAGCTTTAATGACTAACTCTTGGTAAAGAGGATGTATTTCACTAAGAATTATATGCCATCCTGTTATACTAAAAATAAAGCCAGATAAAAACATGAAGAACAAACATCCTACTTAATAATGACACGTTGAAAGTTTTCCTTTTTATTAGGAATAAAAAAGATAGCTTTAGGCATTAGGCAGCAAGAAGAAAGATACAATGAATATAAAGATTGGAAAGGAAGATATGAAATTGTTATTAGTCATAGATGACATGATTGCATATCTAAAAATCTCCCCAAATCTCTCTCTCTCTATATGTCATTACAATAAGAGTTTAGCAAGTTTCCTGAATATCAATATATAAAATATACTGATATATATATATATATATATATATATATATATATATATATATACACACACACACATGTATGAGAATGATATTTTAATAGCTTTACAAATTTAAAGTAAGAATTTCAAATTCTTATATGATTATGGTGACTACCTACCAGTACATCTGAACTTTTCCCGATATCCACTAAAACATTAAGATTAACAAGGAGAGAAAAACATGTACCCTTAATTCATACCTACGGCATAACTAGGAGACAAAGAATACTACAAACTTACTTGCACTTGTAACTGGGAAAATAAATATCTAAAACCATCAGACTCACTGGTGGGTTTCAGTCCAGGGCAGAGTCATATAGAGAATGTAGGAAACTGTAGAGGGGAAGCAGGTACTGGCAGGAATGAAAAACATTGTTACCCCCCGAACAAAGGTTCCCACTTTGAGAGTAGAAGTATGGGAACCAATGTAAGCCCTGGAATGGGAGTATATAGTACTGGGAAATCAAAGGGAAGGGCTTAAAATGGATGTGACCAGCTTTAGCAGGCACCAGTTCTGGGGCACCAGGAAGCAAGTAGAAGGAAGGAGGTTGTCTTTGAAGGCTAATTGGTGAAGGTAAATAAGGAAGCAAGCAAGATGTAAAAAAGTGCCTCAAATACAAGAATATTAATGAGTCACAAGAAATTTCAACTATCCCCAAAGGGTATCTCTCTTAAAGAAACTCAATTTTTCTATACTATCAGAAGAGGATGCTTTTGAATTAAAAAAACGTTAATCTATACCAAATCTTTACCTCAACCTCTTTCTGTGGAGAAACACCTGTTATTTATGGTTAAGGAAAACTCAAAACATTTATAATTGAACATCAAATGTCAGAAGACATCCACACAAAGCTACTTTAAGATGGAAATTAGAGGTGAAAATCAAAGTTTTTCGTAAGGTAAAAATATTTCTTACCTCTCACTCCACTCGGGAAACACCCATGAAGCAGAAGACAACTGAAATACATCTCAGCATTCATTGCATGTCATTAAACAGGTACTTTTACATATAAAAGGATACTTTGAATCAGAAATTCAAAAACAAACTTAGAACAGAAAAAGACGAGATGTGAAACAAATGTTGATCAAATAGGCTCGGGGGAAAACTGTGGGAAAAATTATAAAATCATTTCAGAAATGAAGATGAAATTACTACTTAAGAGAGAATAGATAGATGAACTGAAAGCATGAAATAGAGGTCTGAAAATAGTCAAGAGTAGAAAAACCAAATATAGTAAAGATGGTAAATGGATGAGAAAGAATTAGATGTAGAAGACAGGTAAGAATAACATAGTCCCTAAGGCAATAAAAAAGAAAATAATAGAACAGAACTAATATTTAAAACTATAATTCAATAAAAATTATAGAAATTAAAATAATATGCTTTATTGGAAGGACCTACCTACTGTATACCTGGAAAATTGACCATAAATTGTCACCTCTAAGACATATGCTAGTAAAACTATTAGACTTCAGGAAAATTCTTGACGTTAGCAAAAAAGTGAAGTCATTTATGAAACAGAAAAAATCAGGTTGGCTTTAGAATTTTGACAGCATCACAGTATAAAGCAGCAGTGGAATAGCATTGTCACAAAGTCCAAGAGAAAATATAACCTAAGGATTTGATATTCTCTGAAGTTATTTTTCAAGTACCAAGGCTATAGAAAAGTAATTCTAAGCATGAAGAACTTAAAAAATACTGGATTTCTAACCCTTCCTATGGACCCTACCAGAGGAAAAGCTTCATTAAACCAAGAGATGATTGGTGACGACTCAGTTAAAGAAGTGAAGTAGAGCATTTAACATACTTAATTGTAGATCTAAGACAGAAACAAAGGTGGTGACCAGGGGGTGGCAGTATGTAAAGGCTTTATGTTCTCCTAAAATAGAATCAACACAGCTAAAACAAAAGAGTTTAGATAAGTGAGAGAGAAAGGGTAAGGAAGAATAGCTCATTGATTGCCATATAGGTAATAGGAGGAATTAAAGTTACAGTAGTTTTGAGTTACATTTCCCTGAGTATCTTTTTATATATTTGTTGGTCATTTATATGTCTTTTTGGGAGAACTATCTCTTCAAGTCCTCTGAACATTTTTT
>PVJC01002853.1:0-75310 GCA_004026665.1 Murina feae
TTAACCCAGGAAAATCTTCTCAAAAGTTGGGGGTTGTCTTATATGCCCATTCGTCTTATACGCTGGAAAATATGGTATTCTTGGTTAATCATGCCCCACTCATCCTCCCACCCCCTCCTTCCCTCTAAAATCTGTCAATCTGTTCCATGCTTCTATGTCTCTGGATCAGTTTTGTTCACCAGTTTACGTTGTTCATTAGATTCCACATATGAGTGAGATCATGTGATACTTACCTTTCTCTGACTGGCTTATTTCACTTAGCATAATACTCTCAAGGTCCCTCATGCTGTTGCAAATCGTAGTTCCTTCATTTTAAAAGAAGGGATAATAATACAATACTATGGCAGATAGCAGTGCGGATCACCAATGCTTCCAGTTCTCTCTCTGTCATCTCCTGACCTCATTCAGTTGTACTTGTATATAGAATTGCCTTGGCCAAAGGTGTAAGGGAGGTGGGTCACTTCCGGGTGGACACATAGAAGAGCCGATGTACTCTTCTCTGTCTGCCCTTCTCCCAGCTTTGGCAACCAGTTACATTCCAGATGGTGGGCACTTCATCAGCCATTGTCCTTGGATGAGAATGTCATGGAGGAAAGTCCTCTGCCAAGCTTAAAGTGGGCATAAGGTATGAGCAGGAAATAAACCTCTGTTATTTTAAACTGCAGGTATTATGGTATGGTTTGCTACCCAGCATATCTAGCCTCTCTAGACCAAAACAAATTCCAATGTGATAGGCTCACTGAGAGCATATATGAGATCAATGTAATTAATGCATTCAGCACAGTTCTTGGCTCAAAATACGTGCTTGGTAAGTGGTTGCTATTATAACCATTTACTTTTCCCTGATCATCCTGCCCCGTGGTGATTGTTCTGTGTATATTCTCACAGCTTTTGCTCTCTGTAAAGCATGGACAAAACTACTTTAGCTCCTTCAAGGAATCCCAAAAAGACAGAGTGAAGCAAACATGCATTTCATTGGCCACTGAGGTGTATGGGCTCCCCATTTAGAGTTCATGGATGAAGCATCACTGTGACATCACAGATATATTCTTTCAAATGACAATGAACAGTAACAAGTCATTTTCAAATCTGTCTCCTACCTATAGGTCACTGTATGCTTTGAAGGTCTTTTATCAGTTAGCTAAGCTTCTCATATTTTCTGTCTTCTTGCCCATTTCCCAAGATTATAAAGACAGGCAAAGAGGTATGAAAACACAGTGGTTCCCAAAGTTGATGTTGCATCAGAATTACCTGCAGAAATTGAGAAATTCTGATTCAAAGGCCGAATCCCTCTAAAATTCTAAAGCAATAGGTCCAGGGTGAGGCCTAGGACTTAACATATTTTTTAAGAGTTCCCTACATAATTCTGATTGGGAGACAAGTTTGGGAGCCACTACATTAGTTGCAGGGGGCAGGAAGAGTGACCCTGTGAATCCTGGTAAGACTCAGATATTTTTGTAACTCCTGAAATCATCCTAGCTATTTAGAAATGCCAACCATCTACACTACTCACTGGGCAGAATTGCAAGTAGGACTTTTTTCCATTTATTCCCCAATACTGAAATGCACCCCTGGCTTGTCTTTAATCTGGCAGAAACCTTTGGCAGAAAGCTTAGCTCCCTCTGAGCACCAGTGTCCATATCTCTTATATATGTAAAAAAAAAGTCTTTGAGCCATTACTTTCTATAATCCAAACATTTATGTTGATTATCTAATTTGATTGTTGCATGAGTGGAGGGGCCCTCTGCTTGGGCCAGAATTTTATTTTTGATATGGGGCCAACCAATATTTTTCAAATTTATAACTGTCCATTCACTGATAAACAGGGTGCCGTGCCTGAGTGAAGGCCTTATCAGTTCAGGTTTTTGTTTTTAAAATAATTTTTTTTATCATTCCAAATATAACATATGCTCATTATATAGTATATGAAGCACAAATACATAACCGTAAAATTTCATAATTTGACATTCCCCAAATATCCACTATTAATATTTTATTTTTAAGATAAAATATACCATCTATAGCTCTGTAACCATTAAAATTTTCCCTCATAACATGAGAATTTCTCATGATTGACTATTATTAAAAATGGAACTTTAAGTACCTACCTAGTATTTTATTGGATAGTTACCATACTTATGTGACCATTCTTCTACTGTCAGACATTTTAGGTAGTTTCCAATTATTTTCCACTAAACATCATGTTATGATGAATATTCTTCATACATACATTCTTATGTATGTAGCTCTGCTCATTTCTTTAGGATAAACCACCAGAATTGGAATTAATGGGGAGTCAAAGACTAGAAAGAGTTTCTAAACGGTCTTCCTATCTCCATTCTTTCCCTCCTCTACATATCTTCCTTACTATTGGCAAGACTACCATTGTAACACACAGATTTCATCCCCTCCCTCTCGGCCATTTAACTAAACCTATGATGGGATCCCTGTTCTAGATGATGGTACTCAGCACTCTTCACCTCCCTCAATCTCTCAATATTATTAAAAATGAACAAAAGGATATAAAGGGAAGAATTAAGTCAGTTAAAGCTCTGGAAAATAGGGATGAACAGTAACTTTAAGAAATTTCTGAATAAGAAAGAAAAACTAAGATTTGACAGGAAGTAAAGACTGCAGGAGAGAGAGACCCAAAGCCTATCAAAGAAGGACTCCCTCAGAGAGGAGCACCAATTGCTTCCAGGGAACCCTGTGTTGGACATTAACAAGTATGAGGAGCAGGATTGGAATGCAAAGATGCTCCCAAATCCACAGGCAAGAGGGGAGTTCTTTTTTAAAGGGACGGCAGTAAAACATGTCCAGGCGTGGAATACACAGACAAGTGGCACTCCTTGAACAGAGGCGGATTCATTATGTCTTTTACTACCTTTGTATCTTGAAGCTCTGACATCTGATCTGGAGGGACAGGCCCTCCCAAGGTCAGCCCATTTCTCAACAGTTAACAACTCACTTATGGACTATGCTTTTTGTATATAAAACCAACCAATCCAGAGCCCACACCTCTACCACCTTCCTTACTGGGCTCTCACACACAGAGCCACTGTTTCTCTGTCCTGATTACCCTGGGGCCAGGTACCAGGTGACTAGGGACAGCTCCTAAACCCCAGAGCCAGCTCAAATTATACAAACTAGCTAATCTTAAATCAGGTTACCCTGCCTCCCCTGTTCCTCTCCATGGAAACCACAATAAGGGCTTTTTCTACAGTTTCCTCCTTCCAGGCCTTCTGACAGACCCTGGTGGCTTCCCACTGTGGACCCCATGAGGTGGTATGCCTCCTCCCCTTGGGAACCAAATTATCTTTTCAATGACCATCATCTCCTGATGGGATGGCCTTACTGTAGCCTCATGTTTTTTTATGAATACACAATATTTTAGGACAGAAGTCTTCTACTGTGAGTTTTCAAATTGACTGTCAACTCCCTGCCCAGTCTTCTATAGAAAATCTTGCCTTTTTTTTTTTTTTTTTGGTAATCCTCACATGAGAATATTTTCCCATTGATTATTTTTAGAGAGAGTGGAAGGGAAGGTGAGAGACAGAGAGAAACATTGATGTGAGAGAGACATCGATTAGTTGCCTCCTGCATGTGCACCGACCTGGGCTGGGGATTGAGCCTGCAACAGAGTTACGCGCCCTTGACCGGAATCAAACCTGGGACCCTTCAGTCCTTGGGCTGACGCTCTAGCCACTGAGCCAAACTGACTAGGGCTCCAATAGGTTTTGATAATATTATAATTAGCTAGTTATTAATAACAGGAAAGGAGCAAGGGGGGGAGGCATGTCATTTGGGCAGCTTCACCAGGAAGCTGCAATTCCACACTCCACAGGGACCCACAAGCCCATTCCCTGCAGGTCACTGGGGGAAGGGGTCCAACAAAGGGGAGATGAAGGTATGTGCAGTGCGTCAGCGTGACCAGGGAAGATGCCTGTCAGTCAAACCTGGAAACAGAGATAACTGGTCAAAACAGCAGAGCCACTGCAAGCCCAAGAAAATTTGGGGACACACAATCCTCCAAACAAAGGAGTTCACTCTCTTGCGCTTGCCTGTGTGGCTCACAGCCATGTGGACTGGGCTCTGCTTCAACATGGAAAGGGAACTCTGGATGCTGGCTCTGATTCTAGGTCCATTGCAGCCAAAGCTACACTTCTTCCTTGGTGGGTGGTGGTGGTGAGGGGAAATGGGACCATGGACACTGTGGAGTGTAATTCCACAGAAACAAGCTTTCTACAATACCTCCTCCTGTTGTGAGAGTCTCATAAAATTCCCTTTCATGGGCTATCGCAAGCAATCCATTTCCACGAGCAACAGGTGGGGATGAGGGCCTCTTCCTATTGGTAAGAGTTTCAGAAATAAAAGGATAGTAAGTAGATAAAAGCTTGCTTCTTGGTAGCAAGATAAAAATACTGTTAGGTGTGAAAGCATGTAGAATAAGATGGCAACAATTAAATGTTGTGGTATTGGTAAATGAATAGGTGAAGAGAGACACTGAAAAAAAAAGCATAAAATAGATCCATGCATATGTAGGAACTCAGCTGCATCTCAGATTTGTGGTGATGGATTATTTATTCTAGAAATTGAATAACTGGAAAACATTAGGTAGGTATTTTTATCAAAAATAGACTAAAATAATTTTGGGATGAATCCTAGACATATATTTTTTAAAAATCCCACAGTGATTAAATTAATAGGATCATGTTTTTACAATCAATCTTATGCTAAAAGAGGCTTTCCCAAGAAAGGGCAAAACACAGAAACCACACACACACAAAAATGGACAGAATTTATATCTTAAAAACATAAGTTACTGCACACCAGCAAGAGTCATTATAAGCACATTTAAAAGACTAACAGAAAAGATATCTGCACCACCTAAAATAGAAAAATGGTTAATATTCATAATGTAGAACAAACTCATAAAAATCAATATGAAGAAGACAGCCTATCTAAGAGAAAAAAAAGAGCAAGGGATATGAATAGACAATTTACATAAAAATACAAAAGGCAAATAAACATATGAAAACGTGATGGACTGCATTTGCAATCAGGGAAATGCAAATTCAGTCAACAATGAGAAAGCAGTTTTCACATATCAGACTGGCAAAAATTTTAAAGACTGGCAATATCCAGAGTGGGTGAAGATAAGGGGGAAGAGGAGCATCTTACATTATTGGGGAGGGGAGGGAGGGATTTGGTGGAAAGGATTAAAATGACAAGTTCATAAATTTTTGTCCTGGCAATTTCACTTCTAGAAATGTCCTATTGGAATGCTTGCTCAGGTGCATAAAGGCATGTGTGCGGAATGTTAGGTGCAGTACTGTTTGATCTCCTCCCTCTGTTATTCTCTCAGGGACTAAACTGTGCCCAGGCAGGATGCACCCATAAAGACGCAGATGGCCCTTGCCAGCTTGGCTCAGTGGATAGAGTGTCAATCTGTGGATTGAAGGGTCCCAGGTTCGATTCCGGCCAAGGGCACATGCCTGGGTTGTGGGCTCAATCCCCAGCAGGGGGCGTGGAAGAGGCAGCCAATCCATGATTCTCTCTCATCATTGATGTTTCTATCTCTCTCTCCCTCTCCCTTCCTCTTTAAATAAAGAGAGAAATATATTTTTTTTAAAAAGACGCAGATGACTGAAAGCTCCCCAGCAGGAAGAGGATAAAGGCCAAACCACTGGATACAGTGTTCACACTCTTGGACAATCCGCCCCTTACGTTTTCATTCTAAGCTTTCGTCACCTCCCTCCGTGTCCCTCCGCTCTACCCAGGTAAACTCCTGGCTCTTCCTCAAATAAACACTTCTACTACTCCCCGTAACTGCTCTTCCTGTCCCCTCTCCTAAAAATATGCTTTCTCTACTTCGAAACACACCTCACTCTGTTAACATCTGAAACATCTTCTGAGATCAGCTCAGTTTTCGCCTCCTTGAAACCTGCCTCGAGCCCACATGCAATTAACAGCCTTTCTCTGGGTCCTCCCAGTTGCTCGCGTTTGCCTATTAGAAATCTCATCTCATCACGTGAATGTTATCATGACAACCCTGACCTTCCCATTAAACTGGGAAACCCTTCAGGAAGGGGCTAGTGCTTTCTTTATCTTTCCTTCACATCAACCTCCAAAATCCACGCAGCTGTGGGACTGTGTAGCTGCGTACCAAATACCAGTTGACAGAATGAAGGAACCAGAACAGAGTTGCAGCCCGGCCAGTGTGGCTCAATGGTTGAGTGTGGACCCATGAGAACCAGGAGGGCATGGTGGCTCCATTCCCAAGAAGGGGGCTGGATCCCCGGGAGGGGGTGTGCAAAGAGGCAGCTGATCAATGATTCTCTCTCATCACTGATGTTTCTATTGCTCCCTCCTTCTTCCTTCCTCTCTTTGAAATCAATAAAAACGTATCAAAAATAATAAAACAAAGCTGTAATTTTGGTCCATGGCCCCAGGGCATTTGGGCCACAGAGTCTGAGTAGAGTGGGAAAGATGAAGTGCCTCGGGGGTTTTTTTGTTGTTGTTTTTTGTTTTGTCACTACCTGCCGTCCAGGAAAGTCCTCAGTCATGGGCAGAGAGTACAGGGATCAGAACAGGAACACTCCAAATAGACTGTGCAAGAGGCCAAGAAGGGACTTTGTCTCTCCAAACTGTCTACCAGCCACGGCCAGCCAGCCACCGGCTTTGTCCCTAAAGGCCCATCCCTTAGAGCCATTTCCAGAGATATTTTAAGCCTTGTGGGTGAATTTAGCAGTGTGGTCTTAGACTTCGATGAGCCTGAGTGGCTATAAAACTAGCAGCTGCCAACTATGAAAATGCACTGGAGTAACAATCCTATTGCCCAAAGTAACTCAAAAGTGCAATTGATCTGTCTGGTCTTTAGGCAAAATTCCACATAGATCAGAACGACTCTGCTAGAATCCCTTGAGTGCTTTTAGAAAATCTAATTCCTAGGTCTCGTCTAAGATCCTCTTGAATCAGACCTGCATTGTCAATGAGGCCCCCAAGAAAATATGACACATACAAAAGTTTAATGATTTCTATCTTAAAGGAACCCACCTTCTAAATCTACCCACATGAGCTAACATGGTCAACCCCATTCTTGATAAACCTGGAGAGAGAAGAGTGAAACATATAGAAAGGCTTTGGACGAGATTGGGTCTTATCAAAATATTCTACTGCCTCCACATAGAAGTATTCTTAGAGGGCAGGCACCCAGGATGAAACCTGTGGGCTAGGCAAGCAGGCCTACAGGGCTGCACCATGGAATGGAAGAGACAGCAGATTTTGAGAGCTTGTTAGCAATCACACCCAAAGACAGACAAGGATTCAGATATCAGGAGTCATTTTGTATCCTTTTTAGCAGTTCCTGGAACTAGATATAGATTTCAGGTGCAGGTTGCTATAGCGAAAATAGAAGGCATTTGGTGTAAAAGAGAAAAAGGTATTAATTCCTGCCTGACCAGTTATTCCTGGCTAAGTAAATTTGGGCAAGTTGTTAAGTGTATGTTGGTCTCCATCTGCACAACGGAAACAGCATCACCACTTGAGCTGGACTGTTGTGAGGAGTAAATGAAATAAAGTGTCTGAAGTCACCTAGCATGATACTTGAAATAAGACTTTTTCAAGTCTTATGATTCCCCCAGTCAGAGATAATCAGAAGTTGGCACTGATTTAGAAAGAGGAGGAAGAGGAGAAGGAGGAAAGGAAGGAAGAAAAAGAAAGGATAAAAGGGAGGAAGGGAAGAATAAAAGAAGGAAAATATAAAAAAAATGAAAAAAAGAGAAAGAAAAAATATACTAAAAGAAAATTAACTTAGTTTGACAGCTATAAGAAGTTTCATGCCTGTGAATGTTTCACTGCACATTTCAATTATAATCTTTAAAGGATACATCATGCCATTGTAGATGGCTTCAAATAGCTAGACAGTAGAAAAAAGACTACTGTCTGTAGCTCAGAGTGAAATAATATGAAAGTAAACATCGGAAAGCTTTTAAAGCATGTTAAATTGTTTTTTCTTCCTTCAAATGTCAAAATATCTGTCTCAATAGATATTCTAAAATTGCATTTCTTCCCCCCACCCCAAATCTTTCTATTCTACTGTCTCACTTAGGAATGAAAGAAATGACTAAGTTGGAAACAGCATAATCTGGGGGTGAGGTGGGAGGAAGTTTAAATAAATTTCAATTGGACCATCTTCTAGATCTTGGTGGATGTTGATTATATTTTACCACTAAATTTTGTGGAAAGTGGAGAGAAAAATCATCTTTGAATGTTTCCTATGCTCCCATTGTCTATTGCTACATAAGAAATCATCTGAAAAGTCAGAGGCTTAAAATAATAATAATTTATTGTTATCACTATAGATTGACTGGGCTCAGCTAGGTGGCTCTCACTTGAGGTCTATTATCATCTGAAGAGCTCCCAGGAGCTGATTTTAGAAGTCACCTGGGAGTTCAGCAGGGACTGTCCACCAGCGCACCTACACAAAGCCTCTCCAGGTGGCTTTGGCTTCCTGGGCATTATGACTGGATTCTGAGAAGAAAAGCTCCAAGACACAAGGAGGAGGCTGCAAGGCTTCTTATAACCTGGCCTTGGAAGTTATGCAACATCACTTCTACTGCATTACACTGGGCCAGCAAAGAATGAAGAGTGTCAGTACCTGAGTACAAAGGAGTGTGACTCCTGGGAAGCATCCTTTGTTGGGGGATCACACCTACCCACCTTCTAGTTAAATGTCCTTGCTCATAGGAGCATTTCTACATTTATAAGAACATTAATGGGTCACTTACCATCCTATATAATAAAAGGCTAATATGCAAATCCACCAAACAGCAGAATGACTGGTCTTTATGACACACACTAACCACCAGGAGGCAGACACTCTGCCCCCAGCCTGCAGGCCCCAGGCCAGCCAAGGAAGGTGCAAGTGGGGGACCCTCAATCACCCTGCCAGTTGCCCCACAGAGGGAGGCGACCGGCAGCGGTGGTGAGGGGTAGGGCTGGTGAGCGGGCAGCTGCAGGCCAGCCAACTTGGGTGCCAGCAGGGGCTCCCCTGACCACCCCACCAGTCATTCCACAGATTTGCCCTGATCACCAGCCAGGCCTAGGGACCCTACCTGTGCATGAATTTCATGCACCAGGCCTCTAGTTTAACTATAAATTTCAAATGGAAGTTTACCTCCAGGTATGAGAACAAGGTTACCATCAAAGGTAACAAAATGCATGGCCACTCATTGCTAAAGCTCCTATGAAAGCCCTTTTACTCGGTGGGGTCTACTAGAGATACCCATCTTTTGAGAATTTCTAATCTCAATCCCTGGACAGAAAGGGAGTTGAAATCTCCCAGCTGCTAAACAGTACTGGGGGAATAAGCTGGTAGAGATACGTTGAGTATCTTACATTGAGTACCTTACATTGAGTATCTTGAGCAACTCACTTCCCTAGTTTCTTCTTCTGAAAAAGAGGAAGGAGGAAGACTAGATGATTTTTAGCATCTCTTTCCTCCTGACTTTAATATACTAGTGACTTAAGATTTTGCAGTGAACTTCACTGAATAGAACATTTTAGTTAATATAGGGTTGCTGTAATGCATTTTCCAAAACTATCCATTTCTTTCTTGTTTTTTGGTTCATTCATTAGAGTAGAGCAGGCAGGGTGAGTAGAGTCCTAGCTCTATCACAGTGCAAAGCAGAGTAGAGTGTAGACCATGGAATCAGTAGATGCTGGGTTTGAAATGTGGGCTATAAAATTCACCAGGGTGAGACCTGTTCCTACTTGCCCAACCTCTTTTTTTAAATATGTATATTGATTGATTTTGGAGAGAAAGAAAGAGGGAGTGAGAGATAGAAACATCAATGATGCAGAGAATCAATGATTGGCTGCCTCCTGCATGCCCCACACTGGGATCCAGGATCGAACTTGCAATCCAGGCATGTGCCCCAACCAGGAATCAAACCATGACCGCCTGGTTCATAGGTATTCAATGCTCAACCACTGAGCAACACTGGCTGGGCTGCTCAACCTCTTTGATCACTGGCTTCTTCATTTGCAAAAAAAAAAAAAATGAAGCATATTGTTCATTTGGGAGAAATAAATGAGCTGAGCTTTAAGGTCTTGCCCTAGGTCTTTCTATCAATGGGACATTTTTGTTGTTTGAGTTTTTGTCTTTTTTTAAAAAAATAAATCTTTATTGTTCAGATTATTACAGATGTTCCTTTTTTTTTTAAACCCCCATAGCTCCCCTCCACCTGGTTCCCCCCTCCACCCTGTGCCCTTACCCCCACCCCTGTCTCCGTCCATAGATGTAATTACTCTATCCAGCAAAGCTATCATGTAAAATTGATGGTAAGATGAAGAGCTTCACAGACAAGAAAAAACTAAAGGAGTTCATCACCACCAACCCAGGATTATTTGAAATGTTGAAGGACATTCTCTGAGAAGAGGAAGAAGAAGAAACAGGTAAAGATAAAAACTATGAACAACAAAGGGACAACAAATACCTATCAACCAGGAAATATAACAATTAAGTCAATAGAAATATCTGATGAACAGAATAAACTGGTGAGTTTTTGTCTTTTTAAACCCCATTTGAACGACTTAATGGTTATGGTGTACCTGTAGCTTTTAGTTACTGCAAATCTGTTTGAGAAGTAGTCAGGGTATGAATAATACTTGTAAATAATACATGAGTGAACAGTATTTCAAAGCAAAGTAATGCTTTTTTAAAATTTGGACTCAAACCACAACTTCGCATCAATCAAAAACATTTATTGGGTCACCAGAATTTGCGTTCTGTAGAGAACAAGATTCATATTTAGTCAAAGCTTCTTTCAGCCTGCTTATCCAGAGATTGCTGAATTTTGAGCTGGTTGACAGTTATGCCAGCAACACAGATCAATCTGTGTGCCAGCAGAGAACTGAAAGCTCGCTTCTCAGTGAAGAGCAGCCGGCTTGCAAAGAGCCTTGCAAACCACGTACTGCAAACAAGGGCACATCTCCTCCTTCCAGGTTTTCCTAAGTAGGTCAAGAACAGTTCAGGAAAGATGTAGTTCCGAGTAGAAAAACAGTTTCAATTGACAAAGATTCAAACAGCGGTGAAGACAAAGAAGAGATGCCCAAATAATCCCATGTACGAACTCAACCATTATCATAGGGTCCTGAGGACCCACCTTGGCAAGATGCTGTGTGGGGATTGAAGTGGGTGTTTGGGGGGTTTCCACGTGTGTGCAAGGGATGGATGAATAACACAAGGCTTTTAGGAGCTCACAAAAGAGGGGATGAGATGGGTACCCAAGTAACTATATTTCAAGAGCTAAAATGCTAAGGTTGTAAAAGCTCAAAGTCCTGAGGAATGAGAAACAACCCCCGTCAGGTAACATAAGGAGGACTTGTTGGAAGGAGAGGTCATTCTTCAGCTTGGCCTTCATGTAGAGATGGCAACAGTAAGCAATTTAGTTTACTGCAGATGAATCACAGAGTCTCAAGAAAGGTAGAAGAGGCAGAAGAAAAGTCTCTGTGCCATGTTCTCTGCCCTGTCATTTCACAAGTAGCTTTTGTCCTATGTTTGTCATCATCAATATTATTGTTATTGTCAGAGGTAGATAACATAGCTGAATGCTAACCTACAGATGAGAAGACTGTAGTCAAAATACTACAGGAACAAATATGCAATATCCCCATGAAAAGAAGGAAACAAAATCACTACAAAGGACTGACAGTGACATAAAACGATGTGATTCTGCGGAGGTGGAAACTGTCTATACAGATGTGGGGAAAATCTAGGCTCTAAGCTCAAATCTAGGATTAAAGGGCTCTGTATCCAGATGCAGAAACAGAGCACACATGGAAGGGGTGGAGGGAGGGTAGACTTTTTCCAGGAGAATTCTGAGCGACAGCTACAAAATTAGTGTTCCTGCTCCGGAAGAGGGATTCCGCAGCTCTGACTTAAATTTAGTGTTCATGGGGATAGAGAGAAATCAAACTAGCAAAGAGAGACTATGGTTTCTGGTAAGGAGTTTAGAAATCAGGGAAGCCAAGTCTATGTAAATGAATTCTCTGACCTTCAGAATTCTTTAGATAACTACTGAATGAGGTAGAGTCTTAATCTATAACGTATGTCTAAAATTCAAATTTGCATGAACCTAAAGTACAAAATTAAGTCCTATGAACAACAGATACCAAGAACAGAAAGGCTATGGAAAAAAAACAATGACAAAAAACTCCAGTTTATACCATACCCCTAGTCATATAATGGGTTTGCCAAACAAGCAAATGATCAAATGAGTAGTACAGGGTCATGCAGACAAAATCAGAGATTCTACATTCATGAAGTCAGTAGATCAAAATTTCTACCACACTCTACAATCTATATCATTATTATTTATTTACACATTTTCAAAAATATTTGTTACAATTTACAGAAATATGTAAATAGCAACAGACTAAACAACTGATAAAAGAATACTGCACTTCAAGATGGCTGACTGTATGTCTCCTGTCTCACATGCCATTAAGTGATATACTGTAAGAATAAAATCATAACACTGTTAGAGAAGAAATGGACTTTATGAAGAAAGCAAAGAGCTTAGTATGGTAGGGAGAATAACAGCCCTTCCAAAGATGCCCAAACCAAATCCTTAAGAACAGTGATTATGTTACCTTACATGGCAAAAGGGACTTTGCAAATGTGATTAAATTAAGGATCTTGAGATGTCCTGAATTATTCAGTGGGCTGATTGCAATCACAAGAGCCCTTATAGAAAGAGGGAGGCAGGAGTATCAAAATCAGAGAGAGATTTAAAGATGCTATGCTGTTAACTTTGAGGATAAAGGAAGAGGCCACAAGCCAAGGAATGTCAGTGGCTTCTGGAAGCTGAAGAAGATAAAGGATGGGCTTGTCCCCTAGAGCCTCCACAATGACTGTCAATTCTGCTGAACCTTAATGTTAGCCCAGTGAAGCCCAATTCAATGCAGACCTCCACAGCTATAAAATATTATATTTGTTTTCTTTAAGTCACTAAGAAATTTGTGATAATTTGTTACAACAGCGTTAGGGAGCTGATACACTGTGGGGAACACAGTGTGGAGGAAGGGAGTTCAGAAGGAGAAAAGGTATATGGATGGAGGGTGGGATGTACCAAATCTATAATAATAAAAGTGTAATATGCAAATGGACCGAATAGCAGAACAACCGTCTGCACAACCTTCTGGATGAAGCTGGGGCTGTGAGGGCTGAGTTCCTTGCACAAATTTTGTGCATCAGGTCTCTAGTAAATAATCGAAGGAATTGCTCTGAGCTGAAAAGAAACTTGAGTGTTCAGAGAGAAAAATAGTCTGAGTCATTTATGGCAAAATTGTAAAAAAATTGGGATCCTCAAGAACAAAGGAAAATCCTACCAGCTTCCAGACAACAAATATATAAGGCTGATAAAGAAACTTTTTCTCATCACTGAGTTCATTATTTATTTGTGCTCAGTATTTTACTTTAATCTTTGCCACACAAGGGCCCTTACCATCCAGTGAAGAAAGAGCCGCACAGAAGTTAAGCAGTTATACTGGTAGTAAGTAGGTGGTAGACAGGGACTGAAAATTCAGGTTGCCTATTTCTGAAACTCATGACCTTCACTGCTAGCGTCGGACTTCTCTCCTGCAATCCAGAGAGCAGGAAGGCAATGGACTGGGGCTTCCAAAAAGCTAAGGAAATAACATTTGGAGTCTCAAGTCCTGCCATTCAAGTATGGGGCAGAGAGTGATGACATTTTTACATTTACAAAAAGCTCAGAATGTTTACTGTCCACATAACCTTTTCAGAAAATAAAACATCAAAAAAGATAAAAATTCTGGTGTCTTTCAGAAAAATAAAGCCAAGAAACAGGAATATATAGCATCCCAATAAAATGAGTAACGGCATCAGTAAAGCAGTTGATACTAAGTAATTGTTGAAAACACGGCAGTGAAATTTCATGGAATTGTTAAGTGGGTACTCATAAAATAGGAAAGGCACAAAGTAAAAAATTAACAATCTGGAACCAAAATTCAAGAAATTTTAACAGTACAGAGGAGGTAGAAGGAAGAACTAAAGGAAAGATATAAAATACCTGATGAGACAACTCCTATTTTGATTAAGTGAGGTGGATGCAGGTACAGCTTAATTTTTATGGAGAAAAGAAAATAATTTGGTTATAAAGAGTTTAAGGATAACCACTAGCAGAATAAAAATATAAGGTGGAACTTTTAAACTACTAAAAGGTAGTAAATGTAAAATTAAAAAAAAAGAAATTTGAAACACATGATATAAAAAACAAAAATATCAGATATTATAAATGAATGACCATTGGCTGAATTTTTAAAAATATATATTTTTACTGATTTTTTTTAAAGGGAAAGGAAGGGAGAGATAGAAATATCAATGAGAGAAACATCCATCGGTTGCTTCCTGCTCACTCCCTACTAGGGACTGAGCTTGGTAACCTGGCCATGTGCCGGACCAGGAATGGAACCAGGAACCTCTTGGTTCATGGGTTGACACTCAACCACTGAGCGACACTGGCCGGGTTAAATTTCTTTTTTTCTTAAATGATTCTCAGTTTGGAGTGGGGGAAACAAGAAAACAATGTCACTATATGTGTTTTAGGAGAAACACCCAAAATAAAACCACATAAAGAAGTTGAAAGTAATGAACAAAGATTTATGAAGCCAATGCCAGTACAACAACAGTCTGGGTATTATTGACAAAGTAGAACTCAAGACAAAAAGCATTATAAAAAAAAGAGTATAATTTATATTGATAAAAAGCATATATTCTAATAATCCTAATATATAAAAATCCAGGGCCGTCACTACCAAAACAACCAGATGGTCGACTGAACCTCAGGCTGCATGGGATGACTAGGCTGGCAGGGACAGGCAGTGAGGGATGACCAAACAATCTAGCAGCAGGCTGTGTAGGGTGACCAGGATGGCAGGGGGAGCAGTTTGGGGCAATTAGGCAGGAAGGCAGGTGAGCAGTTAGGAGCCAGCAGTCCTGGATTGTGAGAAGGATGTCCAACTGCCAACTTAGGCCCGATCCCCTGGAAGTTGGATATCCCCCTAGGGGTCCCGGATTGGAGAGGGTGCAGGCTGGGCTGAGGGGCCCCCCCCCATGCATGAATTTCATGCACCAGGCCTCTAGTGTATCATATAAAAAGGTCTCACTAGTTATGTTTAGGTAATAGTTTATGTTTGTCAATTCTGAGTCCTCCTTCTCTTTCTCTCCTCTCTTATTAGTGCTCTTTCTCTATTCTTTCAAGTCAAAAATAGACAATGTCCAGTGAAGAGTAGACCTTTTGGCCAGTATATTCTTTATCAGGGGCCAAATAAAAGCCAGGTAAAAACAGACCTTTAATGGAAAGTTCTCATACTTTTTATGAACTTGGTCTTAGAGTGCTTTCTACAACCTGAGCTACTCTTTATCCCTCACCAATTGCTCATATCTTTTTATTATCTCACCCTTAAAATTGCACACTTGGTACCTCTACCTAGGCTACAATCTCAGTTCCTCTCCTTGGTTGTAACTGATGTTGTTTCATGCATGCTTCCTTGGGTCACTAAGAGAAAGGGGAGGAAGAGGGAGGAGGAATTAAAGTGATGATGATAACAACAGGGCTATATCTCTGTACCAGGCATTGTGCTGAGAGCTTCACATACATTATAGCTACAAATCCTCACAACCCTGGGAGGAAAGTGCTGCTATTATCACCATCATAGACATCAACAAATGAAGCTTGGAAAGGTTAAGTCACACACTCAAGACCATACAGGGAAAAGGCAACAGAACTTGGATCCCCTGTGAACCCAGAGCCCATGTACTTAACCACTGGTACCTCTATGAATACCTTTCTGTTTTAGTCTGGTCCCTAACATCTCCTCTTCTGGGCCCAATAGTCTTGCAGAACCCAGGCAGGCAGGAGCCGTCCAGGTGCCATTGTGCATGAGTGCCCAGCCCAGAGTGCCCAGCCCAGAGTCAGCTCCTGTTTGCTTAGAAATGACAATGACAAGAAAGCAAAGGTCAACTAAAGGTAGATAAATGCTCTAAGCTACAAATGGCAGCAGACATGACTATGAGCACCAAGAACTTGGTATGTTCTCACAGGTTTTCTGAGATCCCAGCTCTAACACGCGTGCACATTGCTTGAGTCCAGTATAGAAAGACTAAAGGAGAAAAGGAGCCCAACTGGTGTGGCTCAGAGGTTGAGTGTTGACACAGGAACCAAGAGGTCACTGGTTCAATTCCTGGTCAGGGCACATGCCAGGGTTGCAGGCTCGATCTCCAGTGGGAGTGTGCAGGAGGCAGCCGATCAATGGTTTCTCTCTCACCAATATTTCTATTTATCTATCCCTCTCCCTTTTTCTCTCTCTAAAAAATCAATATAAACTTTTTTTAAAGAGGAAAAGGAAATAATAAATATTGTTTTGTTTCTTATAAAAATTATGTTCCTTGCTTTAGGGGAGGTTTGAAATAATCATGACAACTACTTAGCATTTTGGAGAAGCGTATGAAAGAAAGAATAAACAGTACAGACCTTATTCCCAATATCCAAATATTCATAAACACTCTACATGTTCAAAATAAGAGAACATTAAGTAAGCTATAGCAATATTGATTATAATGATGATGTCATTATTGATAATGGCAGCAGCTAGTATTTATTGGGTCCTCATTAGAAATCACTTCAGCTATATTCACTCTTTCCTTTCATCTTCACAACAGCTTATGAAGCTGAGTTATATAGTCAGTATAAGATGATGTTACTGGGACTTTACGATAAAGTGGAGAAATAAAAAAGTAAGATTAAATTTTATCTTTTACAAGAGAAAAACTACATTTTGAAAAACTACTGGAAAGAAATACAGTGTAATATTAACACTGGTTTATTCTCAAAGGTTGGACTATGTGTATTTTGTCTTTCTTCTTTTCTTTACTTCTTGTGTGCATCTTACAATGAGAAAACATACCAACTTTATTTAAAATAAATGAGCAATGTGGAGTTTCTCTCCTAGATGAGTATCTGGGCACTATTTGTTCTCTAAGGGTCTTTGGGGGCCTGCAGGGAACAGTTAGATTTCTATCATCAAGTAGAAAAGCATGCCTTGCTGTCCTTTCTTGGATGTACGAATCAGAATTCAACAAAAGGGAAGCATAGTTACAGGCTTGTCAGAAATGCAAAGATGCCTCTGGGGAACCACAAAGTAAGGAAATAAGTCACCTTCGGTGTGTATGGTGTTTTACACTTTTCTCAGTGACTTTATTTTTATCTTTCCCCCCACATATTCCTCACAGGCATTACTAATGTCCACGTTACAGACAATAAAATGAGAATAGTTACCTGCCAACACCAAGCAAGCAGCTGGTAAAAATCCGAGAATGGAACGTGATCTCAGCTCTGCATTTAGTACTGATAGTTCTCTTCAAGAACAATGACTATCTCTGCAGAGTCCCAGCCACTCTTGGCAGGAAAGACAAGCTTATCAGGCTATCCGCCATCTAAAGCTTTGATGGGTGGAGGTGCTGTGTAATTCCTGCTGCACATGCAGTATATTACAACTCCAAGCAAAATCAAAGTAATGCCAACTGTATCACACCCTTTCATGCAGCCATTCATGCAACTCTCATTCACTGCCTGCCCAGCACTGTGAGAGTCCTGGGAACTCAGTGATGGTTGCCTTCAAGTAGCTGATAGTAAGGGAGCAGGTAGACAGGAGTGTGTACAGTGGCATGAGTCCTGTGAAGGAGACAGGGGCATGCCACTCCTCATTCATTCAGCAAAAATCACTGAGTGCCTTCTTCTTGCCATGCTTTGTGTTGGGTTCTGAGGATCACAGGGAAGAACATGTGGTCTTTATACTCAAGGATTACCATCTGATGGGGAAGACAGAGTTAATCAGATGATTGCTACATGAATAAATGTGGCAAAGATAATTAGTGCCGCAAAAGCAAGTGATCTGTAATTTTGATTCAAGAAAGAGTTCCTTGGCCACCCTCCACTAGAAAAGGAGAAATTCTGTATAATCTCAACAGCTTGAACATTCACAGGGCAGTCTTCAAGTGCTGGTTGGAAGCAGCCTACTCAATAGTGCTATTAAAATAATTTCATAGATTTGCTACTTCTTATCACACCGCTGCTTCCTTCTCCCCCTCCCCATGACTGCACATAGCAAATGCTTATCCTCTTGTCCTCAGATCATGGATGGAATGTTAAGTTGAACCATTTCTCTCTTCCCAATAAGCCAGGCACACACTCCTGGAGAGAAAATGGCAATCACATCCACATTAATCCCAGTAAAGCATTAGCTGCTAACCTGAAGCATCCTCCATGGAGGGTAACAGATGGCACTCGGTCACCTACGCTAGAAGATATATAAACCTGATTATACTCTTTCTAATTCCCCCCCTCCTATGTGAAGCATGCTACAGCCACCTTGCAAAATATGGTCATGTGTCAAAGCTTAATTAGCCAGCACTTGTATGCCATCTACACTATGTTGGAAACTCCATTTCCAAGAGGAGGAGGAAACAGCTCAAAATATCATGGCAGGAAGATGATTCTTAGAACACAAAGAAGAGAGAATAATGCAATAAGCTAGTTTATATTACCAAGGCCTTAATGACTTCTTAGATAAGCAGAAGCAGGAGTAAATGTCTTGGTTCCCTAACCGCAGTCGGGTTGGCGTATCTTTTATAAAAAATAGAAAATGCATGGCCTGGCATGAATGTACGTACTCATGAGAGGACCAGGAGTGGGTCTATTTGAAAGAAGGACAGTTCCTATGTATCTGGAATGCATCATAGGGTGACAAACCAACCTGCTTTGCCTGGGACTCAGGGGGTTTCCGGGATGCAGGAATGTCAATGCTAAAATGAAGCAAGTCCCAGACAAACTGAGACGTGCTCATCGCCTTCCATGCATGTAAATGTGCTTATAAGAAAATCTTTTACGTCAACTTAGAAGATCAAATGGACCAAGCTAGCGCGGTTTCCTCTGCTCTCTCCTTCAACCAATGTGAGGGAAGAAGGCTGCCTGTTCGGAGTAACATCAGAGGAGATCTTTCTTGTTCCTACACAGGTTCACCTGTTCAGATTCCCCGCACCTCCTTCCCTATCTTCTCCTCTGGCCCACCTTCGCTGTCACCCTCACTGCTTCATGGCTGAACACACTCACGTGTTCACTGCAGCATGAGATGAGTCTCTCAGGCAGGCCCAGAGCTCCTTTTATATGTCCCAGGGATTTTAAGCCAGGAAACAGAAAACACTGAGATAAATGTTCAAAGTGATAAAGGCTCCACAAATCTCACAACAAAAATCAACTCTTGGAATTCTCTAATACAGGCACTGAGCAGTTTCCTGAGAGATTCAATCCCACCTCCAACCTATCCGCCCTGTGCTTCTGATGTGCAGGCTTGATGAAGAGGCTCCTCCCCTCAGCTCCTCCCACTTCCCGTGGCCATAGCAGACAGCGAATGTAACATGAACTACATGGATTTTGGAGCTCTCTGTTCACAACCCATTCCAGATCCTGGCTCTGCCACTTTTTAGTTGAATATGCTGGGATGAATTACTTAATGGCTCTAAATTTCAGTTTCCTCATTATGTTGTCACAGAGATTGAAAAAACATTAAAAAGTTATATTTGCATGTTCCTAACCTGCTTTGTTTGCTCACATGTTCGGCGTGATAGGTAATTGTGGGGCCCAAAAATCTCAACAAAGAATGATGAAAGTCAGTTCTCTATATTTTCTTCATTAAGGCAAGTAAGTGCTTGAAGATTTGCTCCAACATTGGAAATCAAAAGGGTTATCCATCAGTGTCCCAGAAATTGCAGTTGGCTCTTCCCTGTGGCACTGAGACAGCTGTAGAATTGGGAAATGGGGCTTAGACACTGAGCTAAAGATAACTGAGCAAATAGTATACACCAAGTCCCAGGTGGGGTAATCCCTGCTAACCTCACTGACTTGTGAGAATTAGTTGAGAATGGATCTAAAATCATGGGGGGGGGGGGGCCACAGAGTAAGCTCTCAATATCTATTGAATAAGTCAGGCAAAAATTTTTTTTTCCTCCTTTGATAAACGGAATCAAAGGGTCACTTTGCCAGTCAGTAGCATTTCTGTCATTCCCTTGCTTCCCTTCTTACCTGCTTAGAATCCGTGGTTCATCACCACAGTCAGCCTACTCCCCCGCAACACAACTTTCATCAAACTCACCTGCCACAACCTGTAGCTGGTTGGAAGTAGCGGTTTGCCAACCTTGTTCCTGCCCCCATCCACAGAATGAATTTGGATAAAAGCATACACCTACTATATATCTGTGTTTATAACCATAACTCTCAAGTATGTCCTTGCTACTCCTGAGCAATTCTATTACATTGCTCTAGTCAAGTCACGATCCCATCCTATGGGGATACCACTTTTTTGCTTTCTCCTCACCCTCCTCAAGTGTCCTGTTCACAGCCCTCACTCCCAACTGATGACCTGGATTCTTTGAGAACAGAAAGCAATCAGACATAGACCGCTTCGTCTTCCCATAACCAAACCTACTTCCCCAGCTCCATCCACACCCAGACCCGCCTCATCCCTTCAATGATGGGGTGAGCTGTCCTTTCATCTACCCAGGGCCAGCATCTCCTCTTTTGCACTGGATCCCATCTTCTCTTACCTAAAGGAGGACTTGACACCTACAGGTAACTTGTGTTTCCTTAGCATTATCAGTGAATTGAATTGTTCCCATCAGCATATAAATAAGTCCTAAATCTCCCATCTAAAAAACACACACACCTTATATTTATCCCCATTCCTCTCTAACTAGAGAGAGAGAGAGAGAGAGAGAGAGAGAGAGAGAGAGAGAGAGAAAGAGTATTTATTATTTACTGACCAGATCTCCATTCAAGGTTGCAAGACTTACAAACCCCACTGCTAAGAGCATTGCAACTGGAAGTCCTGGGCAGCCAGCCCTCTCCCACAATTGCTTTTAGCTGGTAAGAGCCTCCTGCCCAAGATCATGTCCCCTTCCCAGATAACCCACAGTCAATGGCTGCCTTATGCACCAGGCTAAAGGTGAAGACGACCCTTTCACCACAACGGGGGGGCCATGCTGAGAGGCCATACCAACTTTAGAGCTTACTATGGAGTCTCTGAACCCACTGCTGAAATGGCCTCACAGACAAGCTGTCAGCCTGTGGGCAGTCTTTCTTCCTTCCTTTCCCCCATAGGAGTTAAGCTGGAAAATCTTTACCGATAAACTTCTTGCACACAAATGTCCCTCTCAGAATCTTTTCCTGGGGAACCCAACCTGTAACACCTCCATTAAAATGCAAGCTGCACCAGTGCTTGGACCTCATCTGTCTGGTTGTCAGCTGCATGCCCAGAGCTTCAAACAGAGCCTGACACATAGTAGGTGTTCAATAAATAGTTCTGCAAGATTTCAAAGCTAGTGCTCTATGTCCCACAAACACTACCATGGAGACATTCCTAACCTATAACTCTGCTATCCAGTTCACTTGGGAGTTCTGCCCTAGCTGCTGTATGCATCTGGTAGCAGATGAAACGTGCAGCTAGATTAATTGAAGAAACTCATTCTCACAAATGGTGAACCTGGGAGAGCTCATGCGTGGAAGTGTAATTACTTTGGTGGCATCGACACAGGAGATGGCCCCTGGAGAGTCCAGAACTGGGCTCAGCTGCAGACTTTCCATCTTAACTTTGAATTTCCTTGGACCTCTGTCACTTTAAGTCAAACCACATCATTTTAACAAGTTTTGAGTATGTGAGTAATTTCTCCTTTTCTTTGGCTCTGCTATGTAAACCGATATTAAAGACTGGAATATTTATCACGTTGACAGCTCCTGCCTGGGAGATTAGATTTTGTTAGGAAGCTGAGTTTTCCTCTGAGAGCATTCAACTCCGTATCTTCCTATTCTTGACTTCCACTTGAGACACTTTTTGGTATTAGCTCGCTCTACACCACAGTAAAATGGGAGGCAGCCAATAGAAATAGTTGAGGATGTGGACCACCTTCAGTGGAGTCTCTTGGGGAAACACAAATTCAGTTACAAAGTAAAAACCCCATCTGTTCAGGAATGATGCTGTGTCATTGGGAGACACAGCATCACAGCTCATATTCCAGTGATGTGTCTACCAACATACTTCACCAAATCACTGGGAAGGCTATGTCCCGGGACATCTATCCAAATGCAGAGAGAATCAAACTCTGCTAATCTGATATCAATGCAAGAACGTTAGTGAAAAGAAGATACTGTCACTGAATGAACTGTCCTTGGCTTTCATTACTGATTTGTTTAAATATATATATTGATTTCAGAGAGGAAGGGAGAGGGAGACAGAAACATCATTGTGAGCGAAAATCATTGATTGGCTGCCTTCTGCACACCCTACACTGGGGATCAAGCCCACAACCCTGGCATATGCCCTGACCGGGAATTGAACCATGACCTTGTGGTTCATAGGTTGATTCTCAACCACTGAGCCATGCCAGCTGGGCTCATTACCAGATGATTTCTTGACTTCATCTGGTTCTTTGCAAAAGCCAGAGACACAGTTGCCTTTATTCTGCAGGTAAGACCATAGCTTAACGGAGCAAGTGCACCAGCACACACGATGTTACAGAGCAGCCACATTGCCTTGTGCACACTGTAACTGTGCAGCCACTTCCTGGTCACAGGTGAGATAGACTGTGAAAGGTACACGGAGACAACTCTTTCTCGGCCTCCGCCAAAGGCAAACATTCATTTCCCCAGTTAAAGCAACTAGTAAGACTAGATGCCATCTTTGTTTCTCTGAAATTACAGAGAAGGGGAGCTAAGATGTCTCTGGGACCGGGCATTAGGCTGCAGAATTAGTCAATTTTATCTATAGACCAAGTCCAAAGTTTCCTAACATGATTTCAAGAAATGAAAGCCACACACGGCAGGTGAAATTCAGAAGTAAACACTAGCAGTTTGAAAGAGAGAAACATGGTGTCCTCCACTCTTCCTATTGTCGGAATTATTTTGAGACCTGGTTAGTCACTGCAGCAACATGGAAAATATCAGAAATGAACAGCACTCCTTTTATGAGAACAAAATTACAGTGTTGACATGAGAATGAACCTGTCCGTTTCCAATCATCCATTCAATGGACAAAGAGCCCATTTCAGGGAATCGTCTACAGATGTTCTTTTGATAGCTTTTGCTTTAACAGTCAACTGGGGGCTCAGCTTTTTATAATGTGGTTTCCCAGAAAAAGCATCCTCTTCTCTTAAGAGACCATTCAGTACCTCGGTGATCTGCAGAATTCACTCGGGCACAATGTGCTCATCTCATGGATGCTAATTAACCCTGGAAAGGAGAGAGTGTGGAGAAAGACCCCTTTCCAGAACAGCCTACAGGCCAACTCATAGCCCCTCCCTCTGTTTTCACTGCACTGGGCCTTTGAAACCACTGCAAATTCTTCCAGGCTCTATGCAGCTGGGAATATTTCCCACTTCAATTTTTGAACTTGCAGGCATGTAATAAAGTGTTGCTAGGTACTGTTGACTGAAGCCATTGAAGTCAGACCAGCTATTCAGAAGCAGGGTGACATGAATTAAGAGCAGAAGGGGAAGCCCATGTCCTTTTGTGGGTTCAAGATGGAAGATGGGGAGGGGAGAGGCTTAGAAAGGGGGATGGTGTGAGTGGGGAGACTTTGAAACAACCCATTAAATCCCCTTTGATCCTGCCCTTAAGCTCTTTAGAAAACCTAATCTCCATAGACTTAGTTTCATTTTGATTACAAATAAAATATTTTTCTACTAATGATAATTAATGAAGAGGAGAAAGCACAGAAACAGACCAGTTGATTCCCCTCTTCTTAATTAAGTACCCTGACAGTGCACCATTTAATTTAAATATTTGTTTTGTTCTCCCTTCTATCTGCCTCATTCCACAAAAGACTTAATATTTTGCTTACAGTAAAATTTTTTTCTATATAACATTATGTATAACAAAAAAGAAATCAAAGCAGGATCCAGAGAGTAAGTCAGTGTGTTATAATGTCCCATTGATTTTATTACAAGTAGAAATTTGGCTCTGAAAGGAAAATGGACAACACAGTTACATTGTTCTCTGGAAGGGGGAGGGGAGGACAAGAGGGGAGTACATCAATTATGCAGAGGAAGCCAGGTTTTTTCTAGCACTTAATGTTCAAGAAATATCTTACCTAGGGCTTCCTTCAGTGACACCTAATGACACAATGTCCTTTACAAAATGCCAATAGTAATTTAAAGGGTAGATACCTCCGTCCAAACTGCTTATAAATTTGAGTTTTATAAAGCAAACTGAATCTTAAAAGTGTTTGAATTGATGGGAGAGGAAAAATTTTGGCCTGTAAGTTGTCACCTTTCAATTGATCATTCTATTAACTTTGGACTGTTTTATGTGAAATTTTCTCAGATAAAGGACAATGTGCATATTGGAGAGAACGTGGTGGAAGACACAGATGGCCACGCAATGTGGCCAATGAAAAATGGATGGAAGTGACATTGGCCAGTTTGTACCTGAGGCTCATGTGACATTGTGTGCCTCTGCTTACTCTTCTGGGAGCTTCTGATCTCAGCCAGAAGGACACGCTTTAGGAAGTTGCTACCACCTTCAGCTTGGGCCACAGAACACACCTGATCTTGACTTGAAGCTTGAATGAGACCTGCCCCAGCAGACCAGAAGACCTTACATCACAAACTGTAGACTCTACTATAACTTTTGCCATATTATTTTTCCCCTTCAAGTTTCAACTTTTATTTCATTTTATTATTTTTTAAATTAAATATATTGGTATGACCTTGGTTATTAGAATCATATAAGCTCCATTGGACATTTGTTGGATACAAGATCTGTATGTTGCACTGTGTGCCCACCACCCAATGTCAGACCATCTTCCATCACCATGTATTAGATCCCCTCCAACCTATCATATATCTCACCACATTCTATGCAGCACCATTGACCTATGTTGACTAAAAGTACAATACTACTGATGGCATAAAACACTGAGATTATTATTATATGGTTGCCTCTGTTGACATAATTCCCAGGGTCAGCTATTTCTTTTATTCTTTAAAAAATTTATTGGGGGTAACTGGTTAATAGCATCATGCAAGTTTCAGGTGTATAATTCTATAATACATCATCTGTGGTTTGCCATAGTATGCTTACCACCCAAAGTCTAAGTCCATCACCATATATTTCAGGGTCAGTTATTTCTCTATTAAATTAAAATTAAATTGTAGAAACATTATGTGCTGGGAACAATATATGAGCATTCCAATAAACTGATTCTCGTCACAATTCTTTTTAAAAATATATTTTTATTGAATTTTGAGAAAGAATAAGAGAGAGAGAGAGAGAAACATCGATGTGAGAGAGAACCATCAATTGACTGCCGCCCATACGCACTCTTACTGGGGATTGAACCCACAACCTGGGTATGTACCCTGTTCAGGAATTGAACCTGGTGACCTTTGGGTGCATGGGATGATGCTCAACCAGCTAAGCTACATCAGCCAGAGCTACAATCTACATACATAAAAGCCTAGGCGACTGGCTGACCATTTGACCATTGGACCAGTAGCTATGACCACCAGGGGGCAGATGGGCAATGCACAGCATGGAAACATGAAACAGACTGATGAATTTCAGAAGGAAGGGGGAAGAAGGGAGGGTGAGAAGAGATTAACTAAAGATCTTATATGCATACTAGAGGCCTGGTGCACAGATTTGTGCACTGTGGGGTACCTTGACCTGGACTGTGGGGATTGGGCCAAAACCAGCAGTCTGACATCCCCCAAGGGGTTCCAGATTGCAAGAGAGCACAGGCCAGGCTGAGGGGCCACACCGGTGCACATGCACCGGTCCTCTATTTCTTTAATATTAAATCCCCTTTAAGATCACAAAGCAGGCTGAAGGAGATAAAGTAACTTGTATAAGGGCTGCCAGAGTCCAAGTGCGTTCCTTTTCTCTATGCAACCTGCTACTTTCATAGTTTATTTACTGTGCTCCATATGGTGTAGTCACTTAAAGCAAATGGCAATTGGGGGGAAAAATAACTTGCCTGCCATTTCTCTTCTTCATAGCTAGAGAAAGAGTTTACTAACATCAGTGTCAATGATCATAAAGTGAAAACGTCCTGAGCCTTAAATTTGCTTTTCAAATACCGGTATTTCAAAGGCAGATTACCTGACTCCAATAATATGCCTCAAACCTGGCACTGTGTGTGCAACGGAGAGGGAATATTTTCATCCATTATAAGAGGCTGTCAGAGGAAAACATTTTCCTGAGATCCTACCCAAGAGAACAGCATGTGAAGCAACATTATCATATTTTACTGAACTTTCATATACTCCATGCAGGAAAATGTATAATTTATCTTTTGAAAAGCCTTGGTAACAAAAGGATAAAATATCCATCTAAAGCTCCAAGTACATTCTAACAATGCTGCATTCATGTTAATAACATTAAAGAAAATTCACAGGGCTCGTCAGCCCCTCTGACTGTGCTAGGAATGACTATCCTTCGGTTGCAGGGAGAAAGCTCAGCCCCCTGGCTTTGCCCACCCTTTCCGGCAGGGTGCAGGTGGCAGCTGAGGGCCCTGGGGGAGGGCATCCATTTAGAAACACTCCCTTCCAATGGACAGAGGTGGGGAGAAATTACTTATGCAAGCAAGTTAAGTACAAGCTTAGTTTCATTTGCATGTTCCTGTAGAATGACAAGCGTATAAATTCTAGCCTCTCAGAGCCTATTTACATAAAGGTTTGAGGGCACTCTCAGGAAACACTAAAAGGGACTTCAGAACTGACAGTGATTCTGGATCTTAAGAACCTCAAGAAACGTGAGGAGAGGAAATGTACCCATTGTTGGTCAGAGGGTGAATTACTCTGAGGAAGAGAGTTCTAAAGACCTACATCTTGGGTGAGGCAGCCTCTTTTTTAAAAAAAAATATGTTTTATTGATTTTTTACAGAGAGGAAGGGAGAGGGATAGGGAGTCAGCAACATTGAAGAGAGAGAAACATCGATCAGCTGCCTCCTGCACACCCCCCCACTGGGGACGTGCCTGCAACCAAGGTACATGCCCTTGACTGGAATCGAACCCAGGACCCTTCAGTCTGCAGGCCGACGCTCTATCCACTGAGCCAAACCAGTTAGGTGAGACAACCTCTTGTTGGTGACTAAGAGCATCCCTGCTCATTCCCATTAGAGGTGGTTACTTAACCTGCTTTGCTTCCAGATGGATCCATAGGGATCGTGTTTTAAGAGTCTCCTATGGAACTGGAAAAGCCATACTATCTTCTAGGGAAACACAAAGGAAGGTCGGAGTCCCTTCAAGGTCAGACCAGTCGGGCTTGGAGAAACTCCGGCACCAGGATGGAGCCACAGTGCCATGTTTCGGCAGTGCCGGCGAGAGCAGGGTGGAGTCCTGGGGGTTGGAGAAGCAGGAGCGACACTAGCTCCATAGGCACCAGCCTCCCAGGAAGCATGTACCACCCAAGACGATGCAGAAGGGAGAAGCCCAGGAGGATGGGAGCGTCTCCCAACAATGGTTGTGAGTGGGGACGCTGAGCTAAACACCAAAGCCATTGCAAGCCTACGATTTGATTGTCCTTTTCTTGGTGTGATGAGACTTGAAGGTCACCTTGGAATTCTTTTCAGTCTTAGCGCTGGATGTGGAGAAGAACAAACTTAAATTTCCACCTATTATCATCCTTATTATCCACAGAGAAGAGCAGGCAGGCTGAGAGATGAATGGCAGGGATGTGGCAGCTTCGCCCGATTAAATTATGCACATCATAGGAAATGACTTACAGGATGACTGCCCGGGAGACACAGGGACGGGCCGTTTATGCTGGCCAGTCCTTCGAGGCGCATGACTTCAGACGTTGTGCTTGATTTGCTCTGAGCCCAGGAGGACCTGGACATGTGCCTACCGGGGTTTCATGTTCTCTGGGGAAAACCCCGAGGCAGACACTCCAAGGTGTGTCCTCATCACACAGGAGGAGAGAGCGAGAACAGGTGACAGACATTACACTGCCTCCCTTTATAGTGAGAGAAAGCACACGCATTTGTGTCTTAGAAATTAAAACTGTATGTCTTTCTCCCGACCTCATAGCTGCCAGATCTGGTGTTTGAGGCCAATAACTATCTGGGGCATTTTATGTGTTCCTTTTTTTTTTTTTAAATGAAGGAAGTAGGGAAATTAACCGCCCATTCGGAAACGACATTCATGTGTGCTTTGCCACCTTGCCAGGGAAGAGAGTGGCAGCCAGACCTGCGGCACCACCTCTAAGGATAAAGCATATAGGATGCCAGAGCGAAACAAACAGCCCGCAGAGATGAAAATAACAGGCTGAACCCGGTGCGAACCCGGCATAGGGCACCGCCGCTCCTCATCCTTGCAGATTATGTCAAAGAGAAGAAAACTGGCTGAAGGTCAGGGCTCTTCCTAAACCCTGATATAGATGGGAACTATCCCCATCTTCAGCTCTCCTGCAACGTTCTGGAAAGGAACACAGCGTTGCGGTCAGACAACGTGAGGTTGAAACTCAGTTCTTCTCCTTCTTGTCTCTGCAAACTGTAGGCGCATTATTTAACAACTGCACATTTCACTCTCCCCGTGTGTGAAACTGGCCATCTCAGATTGTTGGGGAAATAAAACGAGATAAAATATATATGTGTAAATGGAGGTAGTAGGTACTCAATATGTTTAGTTCCTTTCTCTTCCATCTATTTGTGATTTCAGGATCTGGGGCATTTTTTTTCCACTCATCTATTTATCATTTAACTCAATAAACCTTTATCGAGCGCTTTCTTTATGCCATGCACTTTGCTGCAAACCAGCAGCCGTCAGCCACAGCCATAAAAATCAGAGGGCCAAAAGGAGCCCAGACTGCAGGGCGAAAGGGGCCACCATTATTCAAGATCCTGTGCCTCGTATCTGCGCATGCTTTAACCGCGAAGTCCGTGCGGGGCATGCTAGACCCATGGGAACTGATGTACATCAGATAGATTTCATTGCTCCCACTTGAATCTGCATCAAGGGACTCTGAGTATTGTTAATTCACCTCTGAAAGGTGATAAATGTACATACACTTTCTCATCGGCTATACAGGTCCCAGTCTATGAAAAGGCAAATTAAAGGCCTTACCAAATGTGTCATTATGGGTGTTGGTGTAACATTTGACCTTCTTGTGTCTTCGCAATCCTTTTAATTTTTTATTTCTAATCACAGCGTGTAGTGATCTGGGACACACAGAACCATTGACTATCCAGTATTAGTGAAGTTCCTTATTTATCTATTATACATGATCACTTACTTCTTCCCATTACATTCTTCCAAGTGGGTCACTTACAGTTATTAACTTTCAGGAAGCCCTTATATATCATAGCATCATACCATTAAGCCTCTTGGAAATTCATCACAAATCAGTATACAGATGACATTGATGTCTTATTGCTATTCATTCCTCCTGGGCCGTTTTCGGCAGTTCATTTTTTATATCCCTGCAGAGCTGAAATATGGTTCACTCCAGTATCTGTCCTTTTTGTAATCGCAAAAGGAAAGCTTGGCAGTTGCCGTATATTATACTCTTGAGAAAAATGCTAGTAATACTTGGAATTGATTGAATAGCATGGACTCAAGACTGCCTGGCACAGGCTATTTCCTCATTCCTATTTAGATTTTTTCTCTTCCCTGATTCTTACCTTTTGGATTCAGAAACTGCAAAGAGAATCATTAAAAGGCAGTAGGTTGAAGAAGGATCACTTACTTGGAAAAGACTAAAAGCTCCTCCCTATTTTCTCCCTTCAGATTCTCAAACATGTTGATAGTATGTGTTTACAGTGTTGTAGGCTATGCTGCTGCAAACAGTATCATTGACAAGAGGCTGTGGAGAGGCTGGAGGTGGAAAAGGGACAAGGTCATCCTTGGTTCTGGGCTAGTGGTGACTTAAACTGGAGAAGTTGAAAAGTTGTGACTATCAAGGCATAATCTGTACCCATACACCAACCTTGCCTTTGCAAATATGTGGTTAGGAGTAATTCAGGCTTACAAGAGGCAAGTATGTAAAGGAGATGTATTAAAGGTGAATTGGGGTGATGGTAAGGAAAGTCTGAGTCCCACATAATCACTTCTGTGCTCCTCCTCCTCCCTAGTTAGTGGAAACGGGATTTGCGGAGGGCAGAATATAGGGCACAATCAGTTCAGTCCCAATGACACTTCAGGAGACCAAACCTTGGTCCATATGAATATTTATGAAACTTCCTTTTCAACACCAGGTGTAATAGGTCTGTCGAGGGTTCCAAGTGGACTCCCTCTTCCGGGCTACAATCAACTCACCCTACTCCTGGGAACTGCCCTTGGTCTGTAAGAACTGTGGTGGTAAATGCTCATCAACCAACTTTCCAGGAAAAAAAAAGCCCTAATGGACAGATTTCACTGGTGTAAATACTCCTACCAAGGTGAATTTCAAGTTACTAAACTAATCAATGCAGAGTTTCAGGAAGAGATTCATAAATGGGCTCTTGAAAGCCAATGTGAGCGACTTCTCCAGGACCCCAAAGCATAAGAAGTGCCTCGCCTGGGAATGCCAGGGAGCATATATCCCTCGCAGGAGGCCTCCCTAGATTCTAGGGGTGGTGGGGGCTGACTGCAGCTGCCACTCATGCTCAAGAGCTCCCTGTGGTGTCAGACTCCAGGTGGATCCTGCCTGAACCCATATCTTTGCCGAACAGCACCCCTGGCCTGCTTCCCGCATTACTTCGAGGCCTACCTTTGGCCACACTTCCTCAGCAAGTCATTTGCACAAGACTTTCCATCTCAGGCTCTAAACCTGGGCTTGGAGAGCAGCAGACCCCAAAAGGCTCTTAAAGATCTACACTGTCCCACGAATACACATGAAGTGTTATGGGCCATTTCCATCCCAAAGCTTCACTGTAAAGGGACCCATGCATGGTACTTGAGGACCGCTAATGAGTTCCAAATGGGTAAGGATACTTATCTGTGAACGTTTCAGATCAGTTACCCAAGAAAAACCAGCACCACAGCCACATATTTAGATGGCAAAAATGCTCTCTCTACTATTTGCTTTCATCAAACAGGTAGAGCCAGAAATCTAACAGTCAAAGGCCCTTCCTACCAATGTAATTTCATTCTATGTACATTTCCCTGGAAGCCCACATTCTAGCACCTCTGTAAAGCCTGGGTCAACCAACTCAACTTCTTATCCCATTAAAATTAATGCCAAATTGATCAGTCTTCTAATTCATCATTTCACTTACAGTGCTTCCTTAGTATCTATTCTACTCTTCTCTCAAACAGTTATTTAAATGGATTATTCCCATTTACTTTGTATCTCTATGCTTTCCCCCTTTCCCCCAATATAACATAAAACCTCACTCAGAAAAGGTTTCAGAACATACTTATGAATTGCAAAGATTTATTGTGGTCAAGTAAATTTTGCTATCAGGTTCATGGGAAAACTTGAAAATAGAGAAGTGGTAAAATTTTAAGCCACAAACCAATTCACAGGTATTTTTTCCAACTTAGTATTTCAGCCAGGCTTTAGGAAAAGTTTCTAGTGTAGGACACTGGTTTCCAGTGACAGATTCTGTTGATAGTGAGCTTACTTTTCTCACCATGGGGCTTGCCTATATTTTTCCCACTTAAGCCAATGCGACTTTGACTAATTCTACAAAACTCTTTCCTTGTAATCAAGGGTCATCTTGGCTCAACTCAAATCAACCGGCATGCTCATAGATAACTCCAGGGATATAAAATAAAAATATAAAAGCACATTTATTTTGAGGAGCTCTTAAGCTAAGACAGGGGGAAAGAAGGCAAGTAAGACTATAAGCCAAGTTCCAGATCCTAAAAGAAATATAAACAAGGAACTTAAGATTTTATCTATAAAAGTTCTATGTATCAGGTAGGAACTGAATAACAAATATTATCCTGTATGAAAAAACAAACAAACACAGTCTTCAAACCTGCCATTGGACAGAAGGTAAACGAAACCTCACTGCTCACATGCAATGAATATCCTCTATTATACCCAAGACACAACCTGTTTTGATGCTCACGTGACTATTATTACTCTTTGTATTCTTGTGTTCAGGTTGAGTCTTGCCCCTCCCTCATGTTCAGTTCATCATCCGAGCCTATGCCAAGCCAAACACGTTAAAACAAACTCAGTAATCCGGGGACAGACTGTGGCGGAGCTGCTTCATAGGTGTCAGTAAGCAACATTTAAACATGGGCAGGAATAATGCTCACACATAAAGATGCGAGGTAAAACACATAACGACTGGGACGCATTTAACATGCGGATACCCATCTGATCTCACACTTCCAAATGCGCAGGTCCAGGAAGCCTCCCAGTCTCCCAGGGAGGTTTTAAGCCTTTTGAGTCAGATACACATTTCTTCACAGCAAAACGAAATTCAGAGGAGGGCTTTGAATTCTCACTTCCCAAATACATCTTCAACTCATTAAAAACCACCTTTTAGACGGCTAGCCAGCACGTTTTCCCTATTGTCTATGGGGTTTAGGCATTTCATTTACCAGCTTTTTCCTCCTCCTAACCTTCTGTGTGTGTTTTTTTCCACCTTTCACAAATGCAAAGGGACCCATCAGACAGTTCTCAGTTCTTCAAACATCTGACAACACAAATCGTGCCAGAGATAAATATTTACATCATCAAAAGTAAATGTTTCCAAAATTCCAAACTCCAATGCATTTGAAAATTGATTTGGATCAGGTACACTTTACAAAATCAAGAATTTTTTAAAAAATCACTTGTCAACAGCAACAAAAAACCACCTAAACAAAACATAAGAGTGATTTTTACCCCCAGGCTCTCTCTCAGTCCCTTCTTTCCCATGAATTTTAGGGGAAAGTTATCTTGAAATGAGGTTCCCCCCCTCCCTTTCACAACATTTCCCTCTAAGATGGTCTACTGAAAAGTGAAAATTATGTTCCCATTATTTGTATTAGCTTTCCACCTTTCCATCCCACTCTCAATGTACCCTTTATGCAAAAACACTTTAAATGCTTACCATAACTCTTAGGAAAAAGACCCAGGTCCTTAGCATAGCCTCAGATCTGGCCTCTGCCTCCCCCCTCCATCTACAAGTCCCCACTACCTCCTCACTGCTCTCTGTCCTTCAGGCTCACTGGTCATCTTTCAGATAATTTCTGGACATTAGTTGCCAAATCTCATTCTACTTTGGGCTTTTCCCTTTGCCTGGAATACAGCTATTCCCTCCATCACCCTCTCTAGGAAAGGAAGATAATTGAGGATTTAGTTAACACAACAACTTGTCCTCCTTAAATACTGGTCCGCGACCTTATCCCTCCTCATGACTTGACTGGAATGAGTCCCCTTTATAGAGAGAGACGGACATAGAATCCACAACAAGTTCCTTTCGGGGTTTTTAAAAATAAAACTGAACATGGGACAATTAGGCTAGGTTAGTTTTCTCTGAAACTAGAGTAATAAACTATGCCAACCGCATAGAACCCTGCTACAGAAATGCTTCCCAAGTTATAGTTAAAACAGCACACAAATACTGTATGGCTAAATAGTCTTAGCCACACGCAAGGCCTTGTGACCGAAGTCAAGGATACTAACAACACTTTGATTAGTCGTTAGCTTTCCTTTCTTTCTTTCTTTTTTTTTTTTTTTAAGGACAGTTATGCATTAGAAAAAAAATTCCAGTATCATAAGGGAAAAAATTCCTTACAAAGTCTGTGGTAAGGAAGGTGCATACACTGCATAAATGGAGAAGAGCAGAGTCCAAGGAGGCCACGGCCTGGAGAACCAGCCGCCCACAGGAACAAAAGGCGTCCATGTTTGAAAAGGCGTCCATGTTTGTAAGCCCAATCAATGTCGTGTTCACAAATGATCCCCTTTCTCTTGACTTCCCAACAGCCAAATGACCTTCAAACACCATTTTCTCTATGGATGTGTGTTTCCACCTTCAACAATTGACTCAGCAGCAAAAGGTTGCCGAGTAGAAATGCGTCAGCAAGAGGAATGCTAGATTCCAGCGCTGAGAAAACCCTGTGGGCACAACTATATGCCCTTTCACAAGTTGAGGAGGAGCCATTCATGGGGGGAGGAGGGAGAAGGAGAGGGATGTCGGAGTGAGATGCACACAGCACAGCTCAGCATTTCTGTGCAGGAGCTGGGATTCTTAGCCAGCAAAATGCTTCGAGGAAGATGAATTATTGATTTTCTTATAAATCATCTAGGGTGATTTTTTTGTTTTGTTTTGTTTTTCCTTTTAAAATGATAAACGTTTGATTTTACTTTTGTGAAAAATTTTACTTTCACCTTGTTCAGGTGAAAAGAAACCCCAGTAAAGAGGTTTCTGGGAAAAAGCACTTTCCCAGCATGATGTACAGAGGAGGCAACTCTGTGTTCTGACCTTCATGGGGTACCAAGGGCTAGAACCTTAGGCCACCTCCAGAGGTTACAAAGTAATTAGAAACATGAGGGGTTCGCTAGCTAGGGAGAAAAAAACAGTTTAGACATAATTAGATGTGCTGGCAGTAGGCCTGAGGTCTAGGGGAGAACTCAGACAAACTCGTCGCAGAGATCCAGCCTTGGAGGGCTGGCTTTCAGAATCAGCATCACCTCATACCCCTCCTCAACGTCACAATGGAAGCAACATGCTGCTTACCTTCCTGCCCCCAGTATTGATGCGAAGCGGTGTCAGAAAGGGGTCGAAGATCATGTGGCTGGTCTCTATGTTGACGGGCGACTGCCGTTTCCCCACGGAGCAAAGATTCCAAGCTGAGTTCACCAATCCCCAGAAAGAAGGAACTGGAAACAAAACGAAATTACAGAATCAGGCTGGGTGGAGGGTTGGGGAAACAACGAAGAAAGAGCTATGGTGCTAAAGTGGTAAAATCAAAGAGTCAGCCACAGGGATCCTTGGGTGCTGCTATGGTATTTTTCTGAATTTTAGTCAATTTCTCTAAGTCTGACCTTCATGATCTTTAAGGTCAGATTCTCTTATTGCAGACCCATTCATCCTATGGCCTCTTTGGTAGTACAGTTGGCACTAATGCCTCAGAAAGAAGGTGGCATAGTCCAACCACATCATACTCGCAACATCTCTGAGGCTCATCAAATATTTAGCAACTCCCAAGTTGATGCTCTGCTTTCCCATTTGGCAGGAATACTGTGAGCATCGACTTTATCCTATATAGCAGAACACGGCATTTGATATATACAAGGTGATATTCTCAGAGCTGTCAAGATCAAACTGAGGGAATGAATGCTTTTTATAACCCTCTGTCAATGCCAGACAGGAGCTTGGCAACTTGACTTTGTTTAGTCCCGCGCTGTGCCATTAACCTAATGCATCAGCAGCTGACGAGCTGGTTCCTTGGATAGGCAGAAAATAATGACACTGAGTGCTGAGTGCTAATCTCCAAAGGGAAAATGTCTACTTGTCTTCTGTGTCACATTAAAACATCTATTAAAACAAAATTCAATGGCGACTTCCAGCCCTACTTTATTTTGTTTGAGGAAGTTAAACAGAGCAGGGGTAAGCCAACCTACTAATTTTATGTCAGTGAACATCAAAGACTATATCCACAGACTTTTCCAGCCCCTCTCAGGATCTCCATTGAGGCCCTGGATCCATATGTCCTTTATATGTCCCCGAGATTATGTAACTACTAGGGGCCCGGTGCACAAAAATCTGTGTACTCGGGGGGGAGGGAGGTCCTCTCAGCCTGGCCTGTGCCCTCTCACAGTCTGGGACCCCTCAGGGGATATCCACCTGCTGGCATACCTGGCCAGCCTGGGTGAGGGGCTGATGGCTGTTTGCAGGCTGGCCAAGCCCCACAGTGGGGACCCTCACCCCATGGGGGTGTGGCTAGACTGGATGAGGGGCTGAGAGCCGTTTTCAGGCTGCCCACAGCTCCCATTGACCCAATGTCCCAGCGAGGCTGGCTGGAATCAGGTTTCTGGGGTTTATTTATCTTCTATAATTGAAACTTTGTTGCCTTGAGTGGAGGCCTAGGCAGGCAAGGAAGTCTCCTGTTGGCTTCAGTTCTGTGGCTTCTATAATTGAAACTTTGTTGCCTTGAGCAGAGGCCCAGCTGGCCTAGGCAGGCAGTTTCCTCCATCACTGGTGCAATGGAAGCCTCCTGTTTGTTCTAGCTCCATGGCTGCCGGTCGCCATGTTGGCTGGATTAATTTGCATACAGCCACTCTGATTGGCTGGTGGGTGTGGCCTGGCTGGTGGGCGTGGCTGGGTATAACAGAGTGAGGGTCAATTTGCATATTACTCTTTTATTAGATTAGACAATTCACTCAATTGTCCACAGCATCCATCAGCAGTACAGTGAACCTGCATCGCGTGCCCAGCCCTGGGTTATGCCAAATTGCGAGGAGAGCAGATACAGCTAAGAACAATGCTCACACTGCGGAGAGAGTGTGATGCTAAGTGGAGTGTTTAATGAGACGCTATAGGAGGGGCACCAAACCCTACAGCTGTGGAAACGGGGCCAGGAGGTGATTCCTCCAGAAGATGAGCCCAACAGTCAAATCACAAGCCTCTCAAATGTACCTCATCCTCTCAGGAACTCAAATGGAATAAGGCTTTTCATGTATAGCTGCTATCTTTCCTGCCCATGTCATGGATGGAAAAAACCAAGGCAAGAGAGAAAGCTGGCAAATACTTGCTAAAGATCCTATATAAGAGACCCAGAATTCACAAAAAGAATTGGGCTGGATGGCACGTTGGATCGCATCTAAATCCAAAATTCTACGACCTTTTTAGTTGTTGCAAGCAACTGTTGGGCAGAAGAGGGAGAAAAATTCAAAAGCAATCCCCTGGATTCTTAGGAGAATGCTTCTACGCCAAACTCTAGGCTTCATTGTGAAATATGGCAAACACCTGACTTGGTTCAACCCATTCCAATAAGCTTCTGGTGGCTTTATCCCCTTTAGTGTAAAGACCTTGAATTGGATTTTTAGTCACAACTGATTTTCAACATGGCAGCAGTGACCAGAGTTCTAGAGGGAGAACATGGGAAACTAAGACAACCCCTTTATCTTTAAAAGCCTGCGAGCTTTGGCAAGCAGACCATCTATGATGTCTGCGGGGCCTTCCCTGGAAGGCAGCTGCATAATAAACGAAGTTACAGCTGTGTGCACACTGCCTTTCATCTACACCCATGAAAATCATTAGCAAAAATAACCCCGAACCTATAAACGGACTGCGAGACAGTTACATGGCAAAGCGGATAGGCATATACCGCCAAGCCTCACTAATAAACTTCACACCCCAAAGCACCCCCATGAAAACACAAACCGCAAAAACTTTATGCGAACATCTGCCTGGGCTTTTATTGGGCATGACGTTGTGACAAGCAGTTTCCAGGTTTTATATCCCCACTCCACTAGCAAGGCCTGTGTCTCTCGTTCTAAACACCTGCTCGGCCAATTCGGGAACAACTGAGAAACACTCGCCCTGCTCAGCTGTGTCCTTATTATTCCATTCCTGAGGGAGTTATCTAAGTTCACTTTCCATTGGGTTGCTAGTTTTAAATATGCCATAAATTAGTAGTTTTTCAGAAACAGATGCCATGTCAGAGATCATCTGATCTAAATGAATACATGAAATTGAGGCCACCAAGGCAGAGGACTGAGTCCTCAGTCAGGACACATACAAGAATCAACCAATCAATGCATAAATGGGTGGAACAACAAATCGATGTCTCCCTCTCTCTGAGTGTTTCTCTCTCTCTCTCTCTCTCTCTCTCTCATCAATTAATTTTTTTTTAAAAAAAGAAACACAACCTTTAAATTTGTGGGGAACTCCTGGTTATCCCAGGGTTCAGATACTTATCTCTCCTCCACATAATCACGATTGATCCTTCAGGTTATATACACCCCATGTCTCCTCTGGGACCGCATGTGCCATTACAGAATGCTATGACACTGCTTCTATTTCTACCTTTAGACAATGAGTGGGGAATTAATTTCCTCTTAGTTTCCATGACTGTCTCAATAAATCAAAATTTTAAACCTTGTCATTTTTTAAAGCAACATGATATTGCCGCTTATCAGCTAATGCTGTGTCTGTTTCTATCTTGACACAGCTTACTGTTGAGCAAAAAAATAAAAATGTAAAAAGTAAAATTGAGTGAGAATCACTCTAATTAATGGACACCTGGTCTGAAAATGTTTGAAAGTGTTCAACCCGGACATCTTTTTCACACAATCTCCTAATTTACATATAAACCAGAACATACAATAGACCTGGATGTTTTTGCAAATTAATTTTCACTGAGCCTAAACAATGGGACTTAATGGCTGAATCACAGCTATGCATTCTCATGCCAAAACATTTCCCCACGACCGTGTTGTCACTCTAAATCCCACATGGTCTGTTGGTGCTGGGTCCAGTGAACTATGAAAGAGGCTCAGTGACTGTGATTTCAGCTGCTTAAAACAGGAGCCTTGGAAAACCCAAAGCAAAATCTATCAGCTGCTTGTTTAAAACCAAACAAAGGAGCTCAGTTTTATGAACACATCGTGGTTACCCCCAAAGACAAAAGAAGTTCTCACCACAACAAGAAATAGGTCAGGAGAGCAAGGGACCAGAAGAATGAAGTCTGGTACTGAGAGTTAAAATGTGCCTCGATGATGTCTTCACCCTGAGAAGATGCTCCAAAGTCAGTGTAGGCCTTTAGGCAATCTCCTCATTCATTTTTCCTGAATTGTCATTTGTCATCTCAGCAAAAATTGCAGAGATCATGCTGTTGTGGACAGGAAGTTCAGCTTTTGGAACCAATTTATGCAGCTTATGTGAATTTGCTAAATTCTATGGGAACAAAATAAAATCAATGAAAAGGTGTTTACTGACAGCCTATGATGGGCCAGGTATTTGGCTTGACACTGACAATTCACTTCGGCAAATATTTACTGAGGACCTACTATGGGCCAGACGCTGGCATCAGTTCTGAATAGTCAGTAATGAACGAAGCACATATGGTTCCTGCTCTCCTGGATCTTGCAGTCTAGTGGGGAATGTGGGAGAGACTGTTTATCTCCAAGTTTACATATGTATATCTATGTAATTAGGACTTTTTGGTAAGCATGCTGTGGAGACAATTAAGATGGTAATGAATTACAGAATAAAGCATGGATGGGGCACATAACCCAGGAAGAATGGTTGAGGACAATTTGTCTGGAAGTGACATCTGTACACCCTGGAAAGACTGAGAGGAGTTTCTCCTGAATAGTGGCAGGGGAAGAGATGTCCAAGGCAGAATTGAGGAGCAGCTCTTGGCAGAGAAGAGCTTAATGTGTTCCAAGGAACTGAGAAGAATCCAGTGAACATGAACGTGATGAATCAGATGAGAAGAAAAGTGAGATGAGATGAGATGTGGCTGGCCAGGTAAGCCAAGGGCAGATGTTCAGGGTTCTGCAGACCACAGTAAGCGGTTAGCATTTTACTCGAATGTGGTAGAAAGGACTGAGAGTTTTAGGCAAGGAAGTAGCATGGTCTGATTTATGAATTAAAAGCATGGATCTGCTTTGGCTGGAATACAGCCAAGAGTCAGTGTGATTATCCTTGGAGTAGTTTTGAGTGGGAAAGAATTGGTTCCAGAGCAACAGTTAGACTTTTACATGAATTTAATCCTATTGCTTTGGGTTTGTTTAAATTCTGTCTCAAAGGCAGAACTAATGGAATGCTTTAAAAACTATTCTCTTCAACATGTGTGCCAATAAAATAGCATTTTTTCCTAGGATCCAACTAGTGCTTTAGAAGTCATCATTTGAAGCAAAGAATGTTTTCGTTAAGACACAGCTAAGGCAATCTTTTCTTGCTTTCAAGCAATAAACTAACTCCTTAACTTTTGGCCAAAGGAAAGCAAATGAAAGTTGGGAAATGAATACTGGCATAAAACACATTTTCAGTGAATTTAATCCTACAAATGAAATATTCCATTCAATTCAGCCATCTCTACTTTAGGGTTATAAAGCACATGAATATATTTTAAGTAAGAACTCATATCTTTCCCTTGCTCTTCTCCTCACCAGTGCTGATGTACTGTCTCCTTCCTTTTTCTCAACTGCAATAAATCCCCACTTTGAGCAACAGTGAATAAGCATATTTAATTTGTAAGCGGGCATTTTCCCGCCACTGTGTGGTAGCGTTTGAAACACTTTCCTTTGTGAAGGGGTACATTACAAAACTTGCACAGGTACTGCGTTTCACTGCGTAGTTTATGAGAGGCACACACATGACAACGATGTAAAACATTTTTATTTTTGCCGGTTCCAACTAGAGGTTCCAATGTATGCCATTGATAGTCTCCCTGGTAGATCCGATTTTACTTGTTTCCCGCAAAAAATTTAAAATACCCACTATTGCAGGTGTTGGGCCCTGGATGATTTCAGATTTATTTCATAGGGGGACGTGGCTCAGCATAACTCCTTTTGCTAATTCCATTGCTAACTAGGCTCCTCCTCCTCTCATTTGGACATTTAAGGGGTTATAGATATCCTATTTAACACATCACCATTCATTTGTAAATTTATCTAAAAAATTAAAAGAATATCTCAAATCAACCACATAAAAATGGCCCCCCTCTTAAGAACTGTCCATATATTGGGAAGATGGGCAAGCTAACAAATAGTTATAACTAAACATGGTAAATGTTATAATTAAGGTATATGCATCTTAAAGCTTAAATGCAGAGAGGGGAGTAAACTGACCCCATCCTCTTATTTTTTTTTAATATATTTTATTGATTTTCACAGAGGAAGGGAGAGGGATAGAGAACTAGAAACATCAATAAGAGAGAAACATCAATCAGTTGCCTCTGTATACCCCCCACTGGGGATGTGCCCACAACCAAGGTACATGCCGTTGACCGGAATGAAACCTGGGACCCTTCAGTCCACAGACGGACACTCTATCCACTGAGCCAAACCAGTTAGGGCCCCTGATCCTCTTTCTTAAGTGCTATGGTAAGCCTTCCTAGTAGAGGAGACATTTGAGTTCATGCTGAAAGCATGACCACAGATTGCAAGCTGTAAAAGTTAAAAAGCTGTAAACTTCTCCCCGACATGGAGAGACATGCAGTTCCTAGCAACCGGGACCAGTCACCACTGGGATTTGAATAACTGTTATACAGGGAGAGTTTAAGCTACTAGATCCTCTGGCATCTCCAACTTGGAGAGTGATTGTTGTGTAAGAGAAAGACCCTGAGCTATCCTGTTGGCCCCTTGAGTGGGTGGCTAAACTTCCAGAGCCTTATTTTCTCCATTAGTAAAATGGGGATGATGCTACTTCAGAGAGTTGTTGGGAAGATTAAGTGAGAACATGTTTATAAAAGCTCCAGCTTAATGTCATTTCTATAATAAGTATTCAATGAATGTTGCAGAGCGAGTTGAGTGAGGGGGCCCTGGGGAATGGTGTGGCCACCGTACTGTGCTTCCACCACTGTGGAATTCTGGAGAGGAAAAGGGTGAATGATCCTCTCCAGGACGGGAGGACAGCAGCTTTCAGATGCCCACACAACCTGGGTTCAGAGCAGGGAGCAGTCTAGGTCGTTGGATTGACCACTTAATTTCACACTTTTAACGAGCCACGTGCAATTATTTCTTGGTCCGTAACTCTCAATGTCTGAATGAGTGGAGGGAGTGAGCCCAATATTTAAACAAATGACCAAAAAACAACTTATAAGTGGTAAAATCAGGATTCAAGACTCAAACTGTCTAGCCCAAATCCTTGATCTTAACGCCTGTACGATACTTCCTTTCTATCTTGGTACATTGACTTGAGCCTAACCCAGATTCTCTTGAGCTTCAGTCTCCTTTGTGAAATCAAGATCATAAGAAGATACACTTCCCTGGATACCTGTGTCCAAGTAAGTGACAGTAAAAATTAAAAGGACAAAACTAGCAACAACTGTCACAGCCAGTTCCATTTACTGACGAGTCATGGATTATGCCAGTGGAGGTAGACCGGAAATTTTTCATAACTATAGTCCTCAAAAATGGGCATTATTTATCCCATTGTACAGAGGTGGAACTGAAACTCAGAATGTTGAGTAACTACCCAAGGACACTTAAAATGTACATAGCTGGGCTGCTGACTTGTTCCCGGGTCTGACTCCCATCCTCATCCTGCTCATCCATTCTCATATCCAGCAACAGATCTGAGCTAAACTAAGCTGCCAACATAACTTTCTCCTCGATATTTTGCTTTCTCAGAATTTGTTTGCCAGTGAATCAGGATGACTCGTTTGTTGTTGTTGTTGTTTTATGAACACAGGAAGTCATAAAACTATGGATTATGTAGGCATTACACCCTGTGTGTGCTTTAGGTTTCAGATGCTTAACACCAACAGTGGTGTGAAGCATTATCTGATTGTATTTGGGTGGCCATTGTCTCAAGCATGTAAATAAACCAGCCCATTCATTACTTCCATCTACCCAACTTCGAAAAAAATGACCAGGCTGATGCCTCTGGTTAAGCACAGCACCAGCTTGAATTTTATACAAAAGCTGCATCCATTTGGTTTCAAGAAGCACATATTGGTAGTGATAGAACGAGCTGGGGCATGAGACCCAAATACTTGGCGAACAGCATATAGCCACTGAAACTAGGTGATCTGGTTTAGCCTCTGGGAATTTTGGAAAACTCACCGCAGAGGACAAGGTAACGGTTTCCTATAAATTCAAACACCCAGTGAAGCATTTTAAAATCCTGCAAAACCCCTGGATATCTTTAAATACACTGTCCTTTATCTATTTGAATATGTAAATACTCTCTCTCTTTCCCTAATTCTCACCACCTCTGTGCGCACAAAATTATCCCTTTCTACAAATGTTAAAAGTAGGCAAATGATGAAAGCTCTGTTCCCCAGATGTGTGTGGAGATCAACTGAGCACTAGCCTCACAGCCATCACAGTGGTGGGTGTCTCAGCCTTTTGCAACTCCTCACTGCGTTCACATTTGTATAATCCTACAGAAAGCTCCAGCTGTTCCAGTCTGTCTTGAGTTTGACAGGTATTTAGGGCATTTTCTTTATCATTTGCCAAAATAACAGGGTTCAGTTATCTTCATGATACATTAGGAGAAATAATCTTCCTGTGATCACTGAGTCTTGGGGCCCAAACACAACAGAATCAGTCACTAAACAGAGAACAAAAACATGATCTGTTTAGTCTTTTCCCAATTTTGTGTGAGGATGGATTATCCAATAACTCTGCAGTGTATATCCTATGGAGAAGCTAAACTTAGCTTCTATGTCATATAGTGACGTCACCACGACATTCAACTTCTCATAACTTTGCTATTTGAGTTTTGCATCAACACGCATCCTATTAGCAAGTGAGAAGACATATAGGCATCTCACTAACTGTTGATATCTTTCATCCCCCAAATCTCATCAACAATCAAATCTGGGTGAGTTCTTTGCTAAGAAATGCTCTTGCCCAGCCTAATTACCATTAGCCTAGTCCAGGTTCCCACTTCTATACACCTTCATTTTTGCAACAGTTCCTTAGGTAAGTTCCCTAGCTATAGGGTCAGATCCACATGACGAATGATATGAGAACTTGGCAGACAAGGATAAGTCAGGGCTGGAAGCTGGGTTGGATCCATGGTCCACAACAGAATTCAGTGCACAGCAAGGGTCAGGATTAGGTTACTCTAGGCCTGTGTTTCTTTGTAGCCCTAGAGTTCTGATTTGATGCCACCATTATATCCTCAGTTCCCATTCCTGTGTGGCACAGAGCAGGCACTTAACAACTATTTATCCAATAGTTAAATGGATACAGGGCTGGATGGATGGATGAGAGAGAGCATACTATGTTTCCCCCCATTACCATCTTTCAATACAATTTGTGGAATGAATGTGCATCATTTTGTTTTATTTTCATACCTTCAACAACACGGTATGCTCATGCATACTTCTGTGCTTCTTTCCCCCCTAGATTCATTGAGGTATGACTGACAAATAAAATTCATATATATTTATGCTGTACAACAAGACTTTTAAAGGTCTATAATGTGATGATTTAATACACATTACCACAACCATTAATTATCACTAATTAACTCACCTACTTAACTAACCTTTTGTTTTGTGGTGGGAACACTGAAGATCTAATTTCGTAGCAAATTTCAAGACAAAATACAGTATTATTAACTATAATCACTATGCTATACATTAGATCTCCAAACTACTGCAAGTTTGGACCCTTTGACTGATATGACCCCATTTCCCCACTCTCACGGCAACCACCTTTCTACCCTTTGGTTCTCTGAGTTTGAATTTTTAGATTTCATATTTTCTTGTTTTCTCTTGACCATTCCCTAGTCAACCCCTACACAGATAATTTCTAACTGAAATTCCAGTCCCTCCATTAAGTTACCCTCTACTATATCTAGAGAACCTGGTTAGAAGCCAGACAATTTCATACTTAATTATGCACGGGCAACCTTGTTCAGTGCTGGGCAAATGCATTACGTCATTTCCTAAGTAGAAGCGAGCACCTCAAGATCGAGAGTTTGAACACAACACAGAACACGATTACAAGGCGTAGGCCTATAAAAATGATTCATAAAGTGATTGACCAAGATTAAATTTCTCTAAGGGGCTTTTAAAGAAAAGCATGTGTATCTGAAAAGACACCAGCAGTGAAATGGATTTGGTGATATTTTGATGCTCCTCACCACCCAGCACCCATACAGGTGCCCAGCCCTATCAAGTTCCTCACAGTTCCGCTAACATGCCTTGCCTGCCATGATTCCACTGCCCCCAGTGCTGTTCCCAACTGCCCCTGCAGAGAGCACATCCTTATCTTTCAGGATGCAAGTCAAGAGACCACTCTAAGAAGCTTTACACATCTTCTACTCCCTCTACTCCCCACTCTTCCTGATGGAGTCACATGCTCCACCCCTCTGCAACTTGGGCACTCCTCCATTCTAATACTCACATCTTGTTGATATTTTGTACATTCCTGTCTGCCCAGCTATGATGTGCATTTTGAGAAAACAGAGTTCTGTCTCTATATCATCGTTAACCACAATGCCCAGTACATAGTAAATTTATAGGCAATGTTGTTGGAATCTAAAGTGGTCAAGACCATATATACACTTGTGGAGGAAGAGACAAAGGATAGTGTGGGGAGGACTGTCATTTTATTGAACATCTACTTTGTGACAGGCCCAGTACTAGGCATTTACTTAGGATGTTTATTTGATCCCTGATGACTCTCCCCAAATAAAGAGGAGATAAGCCCTGATCTCCGGGACATGATCTTATTTATCTAGGTTGTACAGCATGAACACCAGCCACAGTGTGGATTTAATGGCATACTTACCAAGGCAAAAATCCAAAGTTGTATTACCAAATGAAATAAAGGAAAAAGAATGATTCAAGATCAAAATCAAAGGAAGAAAAGTGGATGAGTGAGGAGATTTGCAGTGGGCAGTAGGATGGGGAAAAAAATCAGTCTCATAAGCCAAACAGTAAGGAGACAGAAAAGCATTTCATTCATTTCTATCTCCATGAACATGGTATGCTCTGAGCTTCTAAAAGCATTGCCCTGATCTATCCTTCTGCTAATCATGAAAGGTAGATAGTAGGTTGCATCAAATGATCACATTGGAAAAAGAAGTAAAATGGTATCACATCAGGAGACCCTGACATTGGTAAAAATGGCTTCAGAACATAAAAGGATGCTACCCATGCTGGTACTCATGTTCCCCCTTTTAAAGACATTCTCACTTCCCCATAGCCCTGTATGAAGATTCAATAATGAATAAATGTAGAAGTGCTTTGTAAACTATCACACAGTCTTAATTATTTGTATTTACATTACAATCTGCTTACAAATGACCAGCACCCTCTTGGTCAGCTGGGGCTTAGCATTTCAGTACCATTTCGCTCTCCTGGCAGAACAACTCAAGTTCATGTGCTAAAAACAAGAAAGATCTTTGCTGTGATGCTTGCTTAGAGATCATGGATGTTTGCCTTTTCCTTTATTGCTGTTTCCTAAGGAAAAAGTGAAGTGATTAATAAATCATACTCCAACTTGCAGCCTCCCCAGGAAAACTGTGGCAATGCAGCAGCAGAAGTTCATGCGGATCTAAGGAAGCTGTCTGTTAGAGACTAATCCAGCTTAGAAGACTCTCTTACATCAATGGTTTGGGACATTAAAGTTTGACATCTTCTGTTTGAAACAGCGAGAATCTGAAGTATCCTCATTATAGTTGGCAGTTTCCTGGTCTTAGCTGAGAAGAAGTCAAAGTGCCCCGAGGAAACACCAGTTCATAGTGACAAGAGATTAAAAGAGCATCTGAGTTTTAAATATCTGGATGCCTCGGAGAGTCAGCAGAGACGGCTCAGAAATAAAATCAGCACTGAATACATCCTTATAAGTTTCCTCTGTAAGTGGCTTGAGCCTCAGCACCCAGTTCATCATAAGGCTGGCCCCTCCTGCCTTTCTGTCTTGGCCTATGCATCAGGAAATCAGAAAAATCAGCAAAGCCATCACTTTCCCAACTCTATAAGGCTCATAAAGCATGTTTTCAAAAGCTTCAGTCCATGACTCCCTAATGTAGCTGTACAGGACTTAATCAACAATTTGGCAGTTTATTTTTTAAAATAAAGTTTTAAAAGTATTGTTATTGATTTCAGAGAGGAAGGGAGAGGGAGAGAGAGATGAAAACATCAATGATGAGAGAGAATCGTTGATCAGCTGCCTCCTGCATGTCCCCTACTGGGGATTGAGTCTGCAACCAGACATGTGCCCTGACCAGAAATTGAACTGTGACCTCCTGGTTCATAGGTCAACGCTCAACCACTGAGCTACACTGGTGGGCAGGATTTCATCAACAATTTGGCAGCTCAATAAAAAACTCCTTGTGCAAATGTCTGGGTCACCAACATGAGCATGTATACCCTCTTCTCTCAGAAAGAAATGACTTAAAATTTCTCTCTGATCTTATGGAAAGCAGAGAGCAAAACCCCAGTCCAGAAGCAATCAGAGGTGATGGATTACTGATGACTACAAACATTCATGAATAGAGCCTTAGTATAGTGATGAAGCATTAATTTGGGGCACAGCAATAAGCTATGAGCATAGAAGACGCTCAGTTAATACGGTTGCAGTGAGGAATAAGGAGTAGATTAATGTTTGAAAAGAAAGCGAAACAGAAAAAGCTGGTTAAAGAATCAATGGTCTTTGCAGGATGCAAAGAGTTGGCCTAATGCTGTGGTTGTATAATTAACTTTTCTGAAGAAGTAATTCCATTCTAGGCCCTGTTTTAGGGTCATATACGCATTAATGCCTTTAATCCTCACAACATCCTATCATATGACTACAACTATTATCCTCACTTCACAAGTGAGACAACTGAGGCAGAGGGAGATTGCATTTCCAACACAGTAAGTAGTTGGGCCAATATTCAAAGCCAGGAAGTCTGGCTCCAGAACCTCAATCCCTTAAACACTACATGATCTTACCTTGATTCTTAATCTTTAAGGATACACAACAACCAGTTCTTATCAAATAAATCTATTGTGGGATTCAGGGATTTGCATAGACCATAATAATGAAAAGCAGCAGCTGATAAAATTAACATATAATGGCAGAAAGTAGGTGTCTGAGATTCACGAGGTCAGCAATGTGACCTGAACAATGACAGACCTCAGAAGAAGAGCATATGAACTAAAGGGTCCATTAGAAGGCATGAAACAGAGAAACAAACATCCACATTTTGCTTCCAGCCCTGCCACAAGAGAGAGGCGCCGAAAGGTGTTTTAATTGGTGAGGATGGTAATAGTTCACTAGGATTTACCACAGCCCTCAACTGTGTATCCAGCTCCTCTTGTTTTAACTCCTTGTCCACCAAAATGCTCGGATAAACATCCCAGAGTGTTCTAAGCTCAAGAATAAAAAAAAAAAGTTGTTTTAGATGACAGACTGAAATAGTTCTGCTGTGGTTGGGGGACATTCCCCCATTTCCTCATCAGAGAAGCAATTTGTCCTGATGGCTGATGCATCAACCGTCCTATGCTATTAGAATGAGTACCAACCAGCCCCAAAGGCCTGATCATCTGTGGAAATACCTAGAATATCCTGTTTCTGGGGTTGAAATCTGCACATCAGACATTGGGGTATAGTTTCTGGGCCACATGTGGTCTTGGACAGGCACTGCCAGCAACCAGACCACATCTCTCAATGGCTTGTCTCTGTAGTAGCCCCCACCTTCCACACCCCACCTCATTGGAAGAGAACTTGCACTCATCATTGTTTTAGAAACCATAAACCGCGTTTGAAAACAAAAAATGATCTGTGCACCAAGACGTTCACCAGAACGTAATTTCTAATAATGCAGCACCAAAAACCATCTAAGTGTGCAACAACAGAATGATTTAGTAAATTAGGTACAGCCATGTAAAGAATGTTTGTACAGTCCTTATACATTTTAACTATAGAGCAAATTTTTATATGAAATGTTGTTTCAAATATACAAAACAAGCATACTAGAGGGGGAAAAAAAACAAAATGTGGATAACAGGTACCTCTGGACAGCAGAATCACAGGTGGATATTAACGTATATGCAAGTGTGTTTGCATGTCCGAGTTTTCTACAATGAGCGGGTAGTACTTTCATAATGGAAAAAAAAAATACTGCTTATTTGGGTCAACTTTAATCCTTCCAAAATTATATTCTGTTAACCTGAGATTAATTTTCTTATCACGCCTGAAGGAAAACTGTCAGCCTCCCAGTATCCACCTTCCAAATTTGTGGGCTGATTCAGGTGATGCGGTCACACCCAGGAATAAAACGCAGGAGATAAGAAAGCAGAGAAACTGGGCATAGGTAGCGACTGCCAAACAGGACACACAAAAACCTCAATATGCTGAGCAGGAATTATTTCCTTTCATCTCTGCCCTTGGACATGAGAAGTTAATAGGGGTGCTGTTAATTGGCTGGTTTTTATCCTAATTGGCTAATGAATCCAGTCCAATCTCAAGAAAAACCAAAGAGGAGGAAACGGATAACAGGAGGATTCAGCTGCTGATTGATGTTTCAAAGAGTCTGCATTTTTTAAGTGTCAGAAGGTCCCAAGTCCTGAGGCTCAGAGCAGTAGTTCCCTGGAGAGTGGAGAGTGGGGGCCCCATTAGGTGAAGTCCCTGCTGGGGCACAATTGGCCTTCCTGTCTCTTTGAAGAAAAACACAGGAAACTGACTGTACACATTTGAGTTCGTCATGTAATACTGGGTGAAGCTTAAGCAAATGCAGGCTCATTGTGGGCTGTGGACAGAAGTCTGGGCTGTGGACAGAAAACTAGGCAGGGCCTTCGGGAAGGGACAAGGTAAACCCATCGAAGCTGAGTTTGCTCATTCTTTCCCCACACCAATTAGTGCTGCCATTTAACACAGGGATTAGCATGCTCATTTCCTGGGACTCTCATCAAAGGATCACTTAGTAGAACTAGGATTCTGCAAAAGTTTTGAAGACAACTAAATGGGTTTTCCACATCTTTTCACTTGCCTTTTAAGCCTCCTTCCCTCCCTATTCCCTTCCCAGTTGATCTGGGTTCCCTTTCTCACTCCCTTTCAGTCTACCTCTCCTGCTCCGGGCAACAGGTAATCCATGTGTCACAACCACACATTCTGAACGACAACTCGGTACTTGTGATCAGACACAGGAGGGGTGGCAGAATGCTTGAAGCTTGTGCTACATCAGAAATTCAGGACTGTATCCAAACTTTCCTAAAAGAAGGCAGGAAATGAAAAACAAAACAAAACACACACACACACACACACACACACACACAACAAATGAAAGAGAATAAGAAAAGAACGAGCATATGATGAGAGGAGCTAATTCATATACTACCAAACTGACCTCAAGACCAGCTCACAAAAGTCCTCTGGGCTCTGGTTATTTGCAAATGAAAGGACTCTCAAGACAGCAGTAGGGAGGACCCAGGACTTACAAAACAATGAGGAATAAAGTCTCTCCCATGCTTAGTGTTTTCCTTTCCATTCCTTTTACACGTCTTTTTAACTTTCTGTCTAATCCTATATAATAAAAGCCTAATATCTAAGTGTCTGGTCATCCATTCAACCAATCAAAGTGTAATATGCTAAAGATATGCTAAGACCGCTCAATCACTTGCTATGACATGCACTGACCACCAGAGGGAGATAGTCGACTGGCCGACCAGTTGCTATAATGTGCACTAATTGCCAGGGGGCAGACGCTCTAACCTGTAGGTTAGTTTGCTTCTGGGGTCCAGCCAATCGGGACTGAGTGAGATGGGCTGGACATGTCCCAGAGCCCTTCCATGGTCCCTCCCTGGCTGGTCAAACTCCTGCATCCCTCCCTGGCCCCGATCGTGCACGGGGAGGGGGGAGGGCAGGGGGAGAGGGTCCCTCGGCCTGGCCTGGCCTGCACCCTCTTGCAATGCGGGACACCTCGGGGGATGTCAGAGAGCCAGTTTCAGCCCGATCCTGCAGGCCAGGCTGAGGGTCCTCACTGGAGCATAATTTCATACACTGGGCCTCTAGTCTAAGATAACCATCCACTAAGAGGTCTTACAACCTCTGCTTCCCTTCCTCTGCATTAATTCTCATTGGTTCTAAATAGTTCTAACTACTGATCAGATATTCTAGCATCTTTGGGGATCTAGAACTTTTAGTGGCTTCTCACTGTTAATAAAACACTGGGGCCACCGTCACTGTAGCTTTCAAGACCTCCCACTGGGTGGCAGCTGCCTGTCTTGGGGCTTACCTTCCACTGCTCAACCTCATGCTCTCTGGCCTCTGCAGAACAAGAAGTCCGTGATTCCTTGTGTGTCCTGGAACTTTCCTCTCTTTATCATACCATGCTCCTTGCCTGACATGCATTAAAATCTACTCATTCTCCAAGGCTGGACTCAAGTATCTCTTCCTCTGGGAATTTCCCACAATGCCCATTTCTGCTTCTGAAATTCGGTTGTATCCAATGTTTCCCTTCTGCCATTTTTACACTATAACAGCTCTTATAAATAGTGGCAGACAGCACATTTTTTATGTCCTAGAATTCCTTATAGCTTATGGTAGATAATGGAGTATCAACTGTTTGATGAATGAATGAGGAATTCAACCACAAACTCCTGGTGAATGCCACCACACTGATGAAGCTTTCTCTTTAGCTTGCTCACTTGCTCTTTCATATGCACTTTATACACACACACACACACACACAGTGAGAACAATGCATATATCTTAATTGAAAAACAAAAGAATAATAAGGATACAGAAAAACAGAGTAAAAATAATGATTAAATAAGATCTTTTCCTATATGGCCTTTAGAATGTAATTATTTACAAATTTCTGTATGTAGAATCCACCTTGTTCCACAGAGGCCTTTGGATACTTTTTATAGGGAGAAATCGTGATTTTCAGATGCATTGTCACAAGGCAAGAATTAAGCAAAGACTTTGTTTAGATTTCTGAACCACCTTTACCTGTGTGAAGGAGAAAGACAAGCAGCAGCAGCCGGAATTCCTGTAATGGTAAACTGGAGAGCTAATGAAGGCCCATGGAGGTTCACCTCCCTGAGGTTTGTAAACAGAGTCTATGCTCTCGTTGGGGTAGACAGGACATTGTGGGTCTCTCTGCAGACTGTATTAGTGCTGAGCAAACATTCCTACTCAATTGTAAAGACACATTATAGTCAGGGAAATTATTCTCCCAGCAAACACACAGATATTTAACTTCACTTAATAGGACACGACGGTCTGAATTCTTAATGTGAGGCAGGGGTCCCTTTCTGAGGTGGAGTAAAATGGTGTCTGCCTCATTTGAACAAAGTGGCGCTCTGTGGTGCTGATTAAATCATCATCTCTTTCTGACCAAGGCACGGTGCACCTAGCAGACCTTGACAATCACTAGACGATGCAGGAGGTGTCTGTGATGATATTTATCAGCCTCTCAGAACTTTAAACACCTCTACTTGCAAATCCCTACAGAATAACACTGCATGACTTGTTTCCAATTGTAGGAGTCTGCTCCCCCAAAATCTGAAACACAACCTTTTCCAAAGACTCTAGGAAGGCTTAGGAAACTCACGGAAGAGTAAAAGGGTGGGTGCGGTTAGATCAAACACACTTACTTAGATTCATGCGTGGGGGCTTAGACTCACAATGAGCAGATCCTTCTGTCTGCTAGTGGTCAGGGATAACTGTCCTTCAGAATTTCAAGTAGAAGGGGCCCAGGAAATGCAGCTACATCTGAGTTTAGACACAGTGGAATGTCCTTTAACGCTGGAGTTAAACCCCAACAATGCTGGCACTCAACATGGGGACCAACACCCCTGTGAGGATGTCACAGCCTCTAATCTACACTCTGCCCTTCCCTGCTCTACGTATGCTGCTGCCCCTGGGCCTCGACAGCCACATCTGTGCTTTATCAGTTCACTTCGGCAGGCTCCGCCTACAGGGAAAAGTAGAAATGAAGGACCTGCCCCTTCCTGCTTGTATCCTATTCCTATTGGCCACGGGGCTTCACTCTGGCAGTAGCATTTGGTTCCACTTTGCCAAGTGTTGACTCCCATGCTCCCCAAACCAGCTTCATCACACCCCATCTGAGTTCCCAACACCAACCAGCTGGCCCAAGTCCCCAGAGGTCTGCATGTCACTCTGTAGGGACCTCCAGAGACTCCAGAACCCTCAACAGCAGACTGCTCTGAGCTCCCCTAAATTCTCACTCCAGTCTCTGCTTGTTCTCCTGGCCCTGGGGAGGTAGCTGATTGCTTTTAATATGACGCCTATGATACACCGGGGTCCCTTTATTTTCCCTTTCCAATCCTCTGATTAAACAATTACTTTATATTAAATTACCTCTGCTTTGAAATAATTACATGGCTTCTATTTTCTTGACTGAGCCCTAATTGATATAATTTACTACCTGTAATGGAGCTACAGACCTTTACAATACTGTTGATATTATGTTTATATTTTGGAAGGTGTATTCATGTGCTACAAATGTAAAAATATATGAATGAACTGCATTGACTAAAAAGTGGTAAGTCAATATTACTATCCTAAAATATATCCATGACATATTGAGTAATAAAAGCAAATGTTTGTATAAGTGGCAAGCATGTACCTTACAATTAGAGAAAAATCAAGAAAATGGTAAAGAGGTATAAACTAACAGGATACTTCATTATTGCTGTTAACATAACTCTTAAAATACCTTTAATATATGTAATGAGGACAGTATGATTTTTGGGCCATATTTAACTGGAATTGCAATAACTATAAAACAATTAAGATGCAATTTTTTTGATGCTTTTCCTGCAATTTGAAGCAAAAAACACATTTATATAATAAGCATAATTCAAAGGCATACATGCTACTGCATCTAAAAGTTAACATTTTAACGAAATATAGCTAAAACCAACTCACATTAAAGTCCACAGCTGGGAAGAAGAATTAGCAAAAACTTCAATTAGGGTCTCATTTACACTTCTATTTTCAAGCCTATTCATGAATTAATTTTATGCCTCTGCCTTCAATCAAGCCGTAAGTACCTGTCAGAAAATGACAGCGTTTGACTATCTGCACATATGTTGGAAATTTCCACACCTTGATTCCTTTGTCAAAATTTCCACTTAGAGACATGTGAGTGAGGTTCCAAGGCAGAGGAACAAGGCTGGTCTCTGAGTGTGGCCAAGACTGAACATTCTCTGGTGAAGCCAAATTTGGAGACAGCTGACCTACATGCAATAAAACAGGAGGGGAGCATGAAGGAGGGAAGCTAGTGTTGGACAGGAAATTTAAGAGACTTGCGTTCAGGGCCCGGTTCTGCAGTGTTGCCTTGGGCTAATCTTACTCTGTGAAATGGGCTTTGGGCCAGTAGAGTTTTGTTGTCTCTATGTAACCTGCCCCTATAATAAGAACACTCACCGGCAACATCTCAGAGCAACTCAGTCTAAGACAAGTGGTTGCCAACATTTTGGAAGGTAAAGCCTGTCAGTGAAAAAATAAAGTGAAGCTCCCATAAAAAAATTTATTCATAAATTAGAGATGTACACTGTTGTATTATCTAGTATTAGGTATCTTCTAAGATTGACTATCAGCCAGCATCCTCCCCCACACTGACCTCCTTAGGGATTCTTGACCTTGCCAAGCATGTTCCTACCTCACAGTCTCTGCCCTTGGCGGCTCTCCAGCTGGCCACTTGGTTTGTACCATCATCTTCTTCAAGTCGTTGCTCAAATGTCACTTTTTTTCAGAAGGCCTTCCCTGACAAGCCATATTAATAATTAAAATCCTTCCCCGTGATGCCCCTTGCCTGTACTCCCCCTCTTGCTTTACTTCTCCTAGAGCAGTGGTTTTCAACCCTCCTAAAGCTGCAACCCTTTAATACAGTTCCTCATGTTGTGGTGACCCCCAACCATAAACTTATTTTCATTGCTACTTCATAACTGCAATGTTGCTACTGTTATGAATCGTAATGTAAATATCTGATATGCAGGATGTATTTAGGCGACGCCTATGAAAGGGTTGTTCGACCCCCAAAGGGGTCTCAACCCCCAGGTTGAGAGCCGCTGTCCTAGAGCATTTGGACTGGGTGTTCTCCATTTACCTGGGGATCCCTCTTCCCCAAAAGTATAGACTTGGCTGGCCCACTTTGTCCCTATTCGTAACAGGAGAAAAATCACTCAACATCTTGTTCCCCAGCTTATTTACTTAATTTGCATACAATGCCCTGTTATTTAATTAACATAATTTCTTAGATTTAGTTGCCCAGATCAGACTTAATTGTGTTTAGTAACAATACCCTTTAGAGCAAGAATAGCTAATTAGACAGCAAATAAAGTTTTTAAAGATCAGAAACACATATAAATCTTTTTTTTGTCCTTCAGTGTACAAATGCGGGTGATTGCTACTCACTGAATTACCTTACGCCCATCAAACACGCCCAGTACTTCCCTTTGAGATAAATCAGATCATTTTTCACAAGCCTGAGTTTTTCTCTCCGTATTAATCAATAAATGCAGCGGGGTGCTAAGAGTGACTACTATACTGAATAGAACCTGATCTTCAAGACAACCTCCAGAACCTGCTGAGCTTGCGCTGGGAGAGAGCACATGAGTGGCAAGAAACTGCTGAATCCTACATCCAGGGGAAACATTTTGTAAACACGGTAACTTCCACGTGCAAGGGGCTCCGTTTTTAAATGCCGTGCTCATTTCTGGCTACATATAATGGCATGAGTAAGAACATATAATGGCATAAGAGCTTTCGAGTGTGGGTTTTACATTTCTTGAGCTGCGAGTCAAAACATTGTGATGTTCAAACAGTCTTGGGGAAGAAGAGGAAATTAACTGCCAATGTTATTAAAACGGAACTCTGCTGTCTGTGACAACCACAATGGACTCGCTTGCACACATCATCATTACATATAAAGAAAGATGAAAATTGTATTCATTTGCTGGGGATGTCATAACCAGGACCACAAGCTGGTTGGCTTAAACAACAGAATTTATAGCCTCAGGGTTCTGGAGGCTGGGAGCCCTAGACCAAGGTGTCAGCAAAGTTGGTTCCCTCTGAGGGTGGTGAGGAAGAATCTTTTCCATGTTGCTCTCTCAGATTCTGGCAGCTTTCTGGCAATCTGGTGTTTGTGTTCCTTAGCTTCATACACCATCCCTAGCTCTGCTTTTACCTTTTTATGGTGCTCTCCGTGTGTGTGTGTGTGTGTGTGTGTGTGTGTGTGTGTCTGTTCAAATTTCCTTTTAGTTGGACACCAGGTGTCCTGGATTAAAGACCCCCCTACTCCAGTATGACCTGATCCTACCTTAACTAATTCCATGTACAATAATCCCATTTCCAAACAAGGTCACCTTCTGAGGTAAGGGCTTCAACCTGAGTTATTTTGCGGGGGAAGGGAAGGGGAGACACACAATATAACCCATAAAAATGGTAAAAAAAAATGTTAGGTCTCAAGAAGATGCTAAGAGACCACTTTATTCAACCCCTTTGCATTTTAGTGAGAATGAGAAAGAGCAGTGACTTGTCCAGGGTGGGCTTCCTGGTAGAGTTGGTAACCCAGACCCTGAGCTTCCTGCTCAGGTCCTGAGCACAGGGCACTGCCTCCAGTGTCATTCCACCTGAAGCTGAGACTGGCTTTGCATTTACAGAGGAGGGAGCAGCAGCGACCTGGCACATTGGGAAAACCCACCCAGACAGAAGCAGTGTACCTATGTCAGCTGGCTCTGGGAGGGTCATCCACATGGGCATCAGGGCGGGAAAGCTAGGTGTGAATACTGCAAGACAAATCCAACTGAATGCCAGACATAGTTCCTGCCTCTCCCTCTGTGTCCCGAGAAAGTTTCAATGAATAAGTTAAACTGATTTTAGTAGCGAAAAGAATTACAAGCATTCATAAGTGAAATAAGCCAGTCAATGAAAGAAAAATACCACATGTCCTCACTCATCTATGGATAATAATAACCATTATAAACTGGTGAACAAAAATAGATGCAGAGGCAGAGCAACATCAAACAGACTGTCAAATTACAGCAACAAGGACAGGGACGTTGGAGGGGGGGGTAACAGATCAGCCAAGGGACTTTTGTGTGAGCATTTAAGCATAACCAATGGACACAAAACACTGGGGGGGTAGGGGAGGCAGGCGGAAGGGCAGGGGGAAAAAAGAAATATATGTACTAATCTGTGTAAAGCTTTATGTAATTTAAAAAAATGTAAAAAAAAAAAAAGAATTACGAGCATTCAGTGCTTCTATGGCATACTGTGTTTTCCATCCATTATCTCATTTGTTCCCTGCAAACTCTGAGGGACCAAGCATTTCTATTTGACAGAAAGAGAAACTCAGGTTCAAAGAAAAGTGATTTTTTTAAAACTAAAGTGTTAAACTGTCTTTTTTAACTAAAGACTTGATAAAGCTTGTATGTTATCTCAAATTCTGATTCAAATTCCAGTCCTCTCTCTACTGAATTCTTATTGTTCTGAGCAAAATGAAAGTTAAACATTAAAAAAAGTATTTATTACACTGACTAGGATGACATTATTCAAGATGAACAAAGAACTTACAGGTGTGGGATTCTGTTACCAGATCTGTATATAGCATCGTGTGCCTACCACCCAGAGTCAAATCTCCTCCTGTCACCTCATAGTAAGGCCCCCTTCTCTGCCACCTCACAGTTTAAACATTTTAAAAGTTCATAAGTGTCTTAGCAGGTACCTTCAAGTTTTTTTCTATTTTTCCCTGAAATGTAAATGTGGGAGAGCGGCTCACAGGCCAACCATCTCTCTCTACTAATTCCTGCAAGTACTCGGGGCCCCCACTGCTTTGCATTGGCAGATGGTCGTGAAAAGTGGGTAAGTGATGAGAGTTGTATCTTCAGACCTCAGCGAGTCACAGAAGCTTAGGATTGGGTGGGCATAGAAGGGTTGCATATAATAGCCTCTGTTTTACACACAAGGAAGCTAAGGCCCTGGTCTTAGAGCAAGTTCAAAACCCGGTACCCTGACTCTTATGCCAGTGTTCCAATGATTACAGGATGATCAGCTGAAAAAAATCCTGATCAGATTGCTTTTAACCCACTTTCTCAGAAGGCAAGAAAGGTCATTGAAGGTGCATGGGAGAGAAAGCACGACTGCGCCACAGTGATATTCAAAATTATTAAATTGGTGGCCCAGAGCCCTTAGCAGGCATAAAGCTGCTCCTCTCTATGGGAATGAAAAGAGGTTGCATGCCTCAGATAAGGCTTCTTTTTTCAGAGACCTTATTACAGCTCTGGAGGAATGAACATTAATTCCTTCCAGGGAGTCTGTGTGAAAGATAACGTATGATTCTTTTTTGATTCAAAAAAGAGATAGAAGTTTGAGGCTCTATTATTGATGACCTTCCCACAGAATCTGCTGCCTGTCATTTTTAAAATAGCCTCCCTCCTAGGTGAAGTATTTGATGGTCTTCATAAAGAAATGAAACATTTTTAAAAATAAATTATCTTATTGATTTCAGAGAAGAAGGGAGAGGGAGAAAGGAACATCAATGATGAGAGAGAATCATCGATCAGCTTCCTTCTGCATGGGGGAATCAAACCGTGACCTTCCGGTTCACAGGTGGATGCTCAACCACTGAGCCGTGCTGGCCAGGCGAGAAATGGAACATCTTGATAAAAGTCTTGAAAGGAATACAGAATGCAAAAGAGAGAGGCTAAGAAGAAGCAAACAAGGCAAGCACTGCTCCTGGATCTTTCTGGATCTTTCTGGATTTTTCTGGATCTCAAAGGAGTCATCTTTTTGACCTCAGGGCCTTATCACCTCTGTTGGTTTTCTAGATGGTCTCAAGTCATCTCAGCCATTGTCCACACCACACCACTGAACCGGTTGTATTGCTGTCACTCATGGGAACCTTTGTCATCCCACGTTGTAAAGTCCACCTTGCCCAGATCCACAGCCAGGTGCTGGGAGACCCAGCCTCTGCTCACCTCATTTTCTGCTCCACTGCTCCAGGTGACTCATCTGTCAGCCACGCTTGGCCACTTGCCACTCCTCAGACATGTCACCTATTGCCACTGCCTTGTGCATGCCCTTTCTTCTTTCCTTCCTTAATCAACATTCTCCCTGAGAATCGAGGCTCAGCTCAGAAGCTCTCCTTCTGGAGAAATCTTCTGGGTCAGAATAAATCACTCCCCCAGCCCAGCTCTTTCTCTGGGGCTCAGCTCACACTTAGCCTCCTATTCTAAGCTTTGGTTCTTTTGATTAGACCTAAAAACAAAGCCATCTGTAAACTGATGCCAGATCTAAAATTTTTTTTAAAAACTTTGTTTTGGACTAATTTTAGAGTTAGAGAGAAGGTGCATAGATTGTACAGAGGGGTCCCACCTGATAACATTTAGAATCATGAAATATTTTATAGAAACATATATAAAGAATGACATTATATTCTTACTATATCATCTTTATTAAATCTCAACATTTCGCTTCAGATTTTTCTTTAAAGGCATAAACCATTACTGTTATTTTTAAAGTCTTCTGTGTACTTCTCTCTGATCTTTCTCAGGATTAATCACTCTCCTTCTTTGGTATTTATCATTCATTGGCATGCTTTTTATATGCCATATACATACACACATCTATAATAATAAAAGCATAATATGCTAATTAGACCTGAACTCATTCTGGATGTCCTTCCAGAAGACCTTCCAGACAAAGCCAGGTGCCAGAGGGAAGCTGGTGCCAGTGCCAGCAGCCTGGGGAAGGAATGCCTACTCTTGCATCAGTTTCGCGCATCGGGCCTCTAGTATTTACATATGTATGTATCCCAAAAGTTATACATGATTTTTTATTCACAGAGCATCATTCAGTAGGTATCAATCAATTATGCATATTTGGCTTTTTCATGTGTTTATGATTTTCTAGTTCTCATGTTTCCATTTAATCCTCTGTATAGTATTTTATTATATGGATACACAACCACTTATTCTATTCAATTGCTAGGCATTTCAGATTCTCATTTATTTTTTAGTGTCGACAAAGAGAAACTTACAGCAATGCACAGTGCAGCACTGGTGTTATCAGCAAAACCAGGAAGTGGATCTGGACTGATCCATGAGCTCTTAAACTTTCCCACCCTAAAGGGACCATTCGAGCTTTCACGAAAGAAAAAAAAAATTAGAGACATCAAAATAATATATTCTGTGGTGAGAGTTTTTATTTTATTTTTTGTCCCCTTTGATTCATCGAAAATAATTTTCTTCTTAGATTTATAAAAAAGCAGAGGAAAGGTCTACCAGCATTTTTTTAGGGAAATACACATACAACAGAGATTAGCCTCTGCCAAGCTCTTCCAAATATCCAAAGTGGAGGTAGGAGATGTTATTCGTGCCATTATACAAAACTGTAGAAGTAAGTCTAAGGTGTGCCTGTAGACTTAGTTCTCTAAATTCTGGTTTCCTTCATCCAGCACCAGCTCAGCTGCTTTAATCACCCCCTGAAATAACAAACTCTTAAAAAAAATAACTCAGGCTACACAAGATATGATTGCTTTTCCCCCAAGAGTTTTAAAATATGCCTATAAATAATCCTACCAAAAAGAGGGGAGGGGTAGGCCAGCTCAACTATTTTGTGAGCTAATTAAAGCAGAACTTGGATTTTATTTCTTAATGATTGTATAAAAAAACTGCAAGGAAGGCAAGAAATGCGATTACAAGGTGTTCAGGCAGGAAAACGGATGACTTATATCAACTCAGAGTTCCCCCTGGTTCCACTGGGACATTTGCATTCATCACCCTTTTCTTCTGCTTATTATGAGAGTGTCAATCTCACAGGCATGGCGATAGGATGAGGATATTTGGATGAATAGGATAGTGCCTACTCACTTCCTGATAGGTGAAAACCTACAGAGAGAGAGAGAGAGAGAGAGAGAGAGAGAGAGAGAGAGAGAGAGAGAGAGATGGTATGGTCTCCGGGGGAGGCAGGAGATTGGGTGGGAGTGCTAAAAAGTAAGATAGGAGGTGCCTTCCTGTGGAGTGAGCATGTGAGCAAAGGCACGGTGGAGTGAGCATGTGAGCAAAGGCACGGAGTAATGACAGGTTATCACTGTCTCCAAGGAACACCTGCAATATCACAGCTCATTAGACCCTGAGTCCTGGTTTCCATAGTTTGGTCAATTCCACTACAACCCAAACCATGATGCAGAAGAAATAAAACAACGTGCGTCAAGAGAATAAAAACTAAGTGGAATTGTATCACACACCAGCTATGTTGAACTCTGTCTGTCCCCCAAGAGGGCTCTGAATTCACCAGCCTCCAAGCTTTTGTTACAACCCTTCTTTGTATGACATTCTCTGAGTGCTCTACTTCCCTGTGGCCTTCTGCACCCTTAAAGCCCACCTTAAGCATCACCTCTCTAGGAAACCTTTCTGGCTCCTCTGCAGAGGCCAGCAGCACCCTGTGTGCTCCCAGAGAAGGCCGCTTCGGCCTCTGTGAAGTACAGCATTCAGCACATTCTGACAAATAGCCTCATAAGTTGGGTGACTCTGTGTCCTCTACACTGAAAAGACAGGGATTCATCTAATTTATCTTGTGGTCCCCTCAGTACCTGGAATAGTGCCAAGACATAGTGCGCGTTCAATGTCAAGTTCACTGAATTACTTGCATAGCCAGTAAGGAAACTTAGCATTGGAGTTGGGAGTAATTAATGTTAATAGATCTGGTTGCATAATTAAAGTTAATGTAGATATGATTCTTTTGAAAATAACCATGTTGACTTTTTAAATTTTTATTATTATGGGCATTTATTTCCTCATCTCTCCCTAGAAGTCAAAGTTTCAAAAGAAGCTAAGTTGTATGTTTGAGTGGATGGATGAGAGTATTCCTCATTCATCTCTTTTACAAACTATGTTCAAAAGAGACCATTTCCTGTCACATTCCTCACCTTCCTAGACTGCATTTGCTGAAATGCTTATTTTTATTAAAGCCAGAAAAATAGTTCAAAATTATGTCTAGGAAAGAAAATTTAGAAGGCAAGAAGAAAAACTCTACAGATAGAATTTAAAAGGATATTATTTTCCGCTCAACTTTATGGTTTATTATATTTCTCTAAACAACTGTGATGAGCTTTTTCTTAGGAATTTCTTTTTCTATTTTGTCTAGAAAATGTTTGGAAAAGGGAAAATGTTTTAGCAAGGAAGGCTGAGAAGAATTATTAAAACTCAAAGGCTGATAAATACACGATACAAAGCAAAGAAACAAACAGATGAACAAAAGCAAAACAAGAACCAATACATAAGGGTATCAATAAAAGGAAAAGTAACATGTTTGATTCCAGTTCTGGCTGTGATGGAGTAAGTATATACTTCTCTACAGCTCCCACTGATAGTTACTAAAAACACAAAGACATCTATCTGATGAGCCAGAAACATAAATAATAGTAGGTGAATTAGGGAAAGAAATCAAAACTATTAAGATGAGCAATATGGCAGTGAGTTTACTGCTATTTTCTTCTTCCCCCATAATCTTGGAGCTTGGACGCCAGGCCAGCCTGAGTCCCAGAATGGCAAATCAGGCACCAAGAGAAAACTTTCTAAGAGAGGTTTATTCCCAATATTTTTTTCCCAGAGCAGGGAGGAAGAGCAGGAGAGGTGGGGGCTGTGGAGGAAAATCCTTTCCTATGTTTGTTTTTTGTTCGGCTCACCTGGCTCGGTCCCAGACAAGCTGCAGTTATAGTAGTAAATGCAGCGGTTATGCATGTACTTAAAACTCTGAGAGAAATTCTTTGAGCAGAGGAACTAGGAAACCAGGTCCCTATAACCACACACACAGAGAGAAAGCATGCCTGTATGTAAAAATCTTTATTAATTTCCTTCCTTCCTTCTCTCTCATTGCTTTTCTTTCAAGGTGAACCAAGTTATGGGAACTGGCCTAGGGAACCCCAAACTCCGATTTTTAGGACAGAAGACTTGGGAGAGCAACCCCGAAGGACTGGAGAATAAAGAAAAGTCCTGGAGAGAGAGGTGGCAGAGAGAAAAGGTCCCTAAATCTGTATGAATTCCCAGACTCAGCACTGAGTTGCACATGCATTGAAATGACCAGAGATAGCATAGCAAGACCTGAACTCTGGTAGCACAAAAAGTTCCCTCTGGGTCACGTACATATGAAGCCGACAGAATAGCACTACATATGCTTTGGAACCTACATTGACCCAGGAACCACAGCTTACAGAAGGCAGGCACGGCAAGAACCACACCAGGCTGAATTCCTGCTAATACAAACAAAAACCACAAACAAACCAAAGGAAAACATTCTCTATAGCATTTTCACAGGATCAGAGTTACAACCATAATTGTCAAAATGTCCAGGATACAATCCAAAATTACTATACATTAAAAAAATACTAGGTGGTGGGGGGGGGGCGGCAGGAAGAGGTCAATGGGTGAGGAAAAGGAGACATATGTAGTACTTTAAACAATAAAGAATTTAAATAAAAAAATAAAAAACTGGGAAAATCTCACCAACTCTCCACAGAAAAGACAATAAACTGAAACCAGTATCTGAGATGACTCATATGCTGAAATTACTGAGCAAAGCTTTTAAAGTCATTTTGTAACTATGCTCCATGAAGAGGGAAAAAAAATCTTTTGAAATAAATGGAGAGAGAGAGAAGTTCTAAGTCAAGATATAGAAACTACAAAGATGAACCAAACAAAAATTTTACTGATAAAGAATATAACTGTACTTAATGAACTCAATAGCAGAGTGAAGGGGGCAGAAAGGAGTCGGTGAACTAGAAAATAAATCAATAGAAATGATCCTTTCTGAACAAGAAGGACAAAAATAAAAGTGAAAAAAAATATGAGTAGCATCTCAGGGAGCTGTGGAATAGGCCTTGCATTTATGTCACTGGAATTCTAGAAGGAGAGGAAAAAAGAGATTGGTGCAGAAAAAAATATAGCTGAAAATTTCTCACATTTGGCGAAAGCCATAAATGTGCAGATATGAACCCTCAAAGGGGACATGCAGAGACATCATAATCGAACTGCTGAAATCCGAAGACAAAGGAAAAATCTTGAAAGCAGCACATAAATACTCCAGCATATTACATCTAGGAGAATGATTCAAATGACAGTACTAATTCCAAAGTGAAAATACCCCATATGACCATCAAACAGGAGAACTGATAAACTGTGACATAGTCATAGCATGGAATATGGTCCAGGTATAAAAGGCAAAGAACTATTGGTACATGCAACAACGCAGATGAATTTCAAAGACATTAAAGTCAAACAGAAATGAGTGACTTAGGAGTGTGTGGAGTTCCAGAAGGGGCAAAACCAACCTATGATGAGAGGACCCAGAACACTGGTTCCTTCTGAGGCGGTATGCTGTTTGATCGGGAAGGCACGCGATGCTACTTTTCAGGGCAATGAAAATGTTCTGTATCTTGATGAGGGTGTGCTACATAAATGTTTACACTTGTCACAGCTCACTGAACTTTATCGTTTAGGTATATATAGGCATTTTACTGTATATAGATTACAGAGTGGGGCAAATGTAGGTATGCACTTGTTCATATGGAAAATAATACAATAATTAATAAATACCAAAAATAAACTGTGTTTCGCATACTCACAACCATTAACCTACTCTTGCCTCACCCTGTATATCTCAATTTTTTAAAGGGCTACACATGTGACTAGTCATGGAAGCTGATATTTACTTCAGACTTCCCCAGAACAGCTTTTAGGTTCTTTTTATTTTTTTCCTGTTGATTATATATATATCAAATGATAATAACCCCCTCCCCCCACAGATTCTGACAATACTGAAATTGGTTTGCCACTGGGGATATATCTCTTAAGACAAAATGATTTAAGTGTTAAGAAGGAATAGGCTGAATTTAAAAAATCAACTGAATTTATCTATCACCTCTTTTCCCTAAGATCCTCCACAGGTCACTGAACTTATGGCACACCTGGAAATGTGCCATTCAGCTTGGCAAAAAGTTAAACAAATGTCAGAGGTAGAGCTAGATTCCCATTCATGAATCTTAACTTAAAATTTCACTGACTGGTTATAACAATTCCTTTGAACTTTTCCTCTCTCTTACCTGTGACTCTGAGAACTATAGTGGGTGGCTGGGTAAACACCGGGGAAAAACTCATGCATAAGTAGCACAGGCATTATGTCTTTCTGTGATGGTTTTCCTAGTGTTTAACATTTGCCAGCCTGGCCATCGTACACACATCTTCCCTGGCATGGCTTTGAAGGCGAGTACGTAGGAAAGATCTGAATCACTATTCTCGGCAACGTGCTCAGCTACTTGAATGACTTAAGCTGTGAGATCAGGGTCTGCCCATTTATTCAGCTAGAGCTGGTCCAATGTTATGGAGCACTTTGCATCTATGAGTTAAAGGTGTCCAGGGAAGGACATTGAATGCCCTGGTTTATTCCAGTCTTCATGGCTAACGCATTAAGAAGAAAATACACTAAAGGAGATTCTAGTTTCATATGTTCAACCTTCACTTGGACTGACTTATAACTGCCAAAGCCACTCCAAGCTCCGCATGGGTAGTACTCAAGACTCACTGGGCTCTTTCATCTCTTTTCCTCTGTTTTGAATGTTCTGTCCCTATTTCCCTGCTGGTTAAGGTTCCACTTTTCACTCAAGGCTGTGCAAATACCAAAACCTCCTCTTTAGGTATTTTCACGCATTTGCTTACATCTATGTCCTTTGAAAAGAATGGGGAGCTCTTTGTAATGTTGATCTTTATGTCCTTGTGGTCTAACTCGTAGTAGGTGCTAAATCACTGTTTGATGAACGACCAAATGAACTATAGGAAGTAGAGATTTGGGAACACCACCACCTCTATCATTTGGGTGTCAATTTCATGATGATAATTTCAGGTCCAGTTCATCAGTCAGTTTGCATTTTTTTTCTAATGGGGTCCTCTAGTAATATTGCTTTTCATCTCCAGCCTAATCTGGTTTCACATCTGTGAGTTGGATTTCAATGTTTCCATAGGAAATTAAATATTTTTTCTATTTTCTTGATTCCAAACTCTTTCGTGTTTGATATCTGGTCACTCTTAGTAGAGTATGTCATTTATCCACCATGAAACTAACTGTCCAGATTACTCTTTGTTTAATGCTTCTGTCAGCTTTCTGGGCATCAGGACACCTGAGCACTTGTCCAGCTCTATTCCTCTCCAGGACATCCATAATAGAGTGCTTGCTGCCATCGCGAATAACTTCTCTTTGTCTCCTAAACACAAATTGGGATTAATGTACAGACACTCTCATATCAAGCTTTCTGATTTGTTTGATTGATTTCTTCCATTATACTGTGCAATATTAAAGGTATAGTGGAAAGCTCAACGAATTATCAGCATGTAGTGTGACTTTTCTCTGTCTTTTGAATTTTCTGTAATAAACTCTGCTTAACTAACTCCAAAACAAATGGCAGACCTTGTTTGTTTTCATGGACCCTAGCTTCTCTAGTTTTTGCCGGATGAATGCATATGCATTTCACCTTTTGTATACTTTTTATTGTTTTAAAGTCTTTTAAAAAAAATATCTTTCCCCTCCATTGCTCTTTTTTTAAAAAAAAATATATTTTATTATTTTTTTTTACAGAGAGAAAAAGAGAGGGATAGAGAGTTAGAAACATCAATAAGAGAGAAACATCAATCAGCTGCCTCCTGCACACCCTCTACTGGGGATGTGCCCATAACCAAGGTACATGCCCTTGACTGGAATCGAACCTGTGACCCTTTAGTCCATAGGTCAATGCTCTATCCACTGAGCCAAACCAGTCAGGGCTGTCTTAAAGTCTTTCGCAAAAGAAAAATAAAACAAGACACTGCCCATGGCTTCCTATCAAACATGTAAAGAATTGTATCTATCTATATCTATCTATCTATCTATCTATCTATCTATCTATCTATCTATCTATACTAGGGGCCCGGTGCACAAAAATCTGTGCACTCGGGAGGTCCCTCAGCCCGGCCTGTGCCCTCTCGCAGTCTGGGACCCCTCTGGGAATGTCCACCTGCTGGCGTGCCTGGGCAGCCTGAGTGAGGAGCTGAGGGACATTTTCAGGCTGCCCACAGTCCCTTCAGGGTTCAATTCCCTACTGGGATACCTGCCCAGCCTGGGCGAGCTGGCAAACAGCAGGCTGGCCAAGCCCCCCAGTGGGGTCCCTCACCCCATTGGGGTGTGGCCAGCCTGGGTGACGGATTGAGGGCTGTTTTCAGGCTTTCAGGCTGCTCACAGCTCTCATTGACCCAATGTCCCATCAAGGCTGGCTGGAAGCAGTTTCTGGGATTTATTTATCTTCTATAATTGATACACTGTTGCTTTAAGCCGAGGCCTAGACAGGTAACCAAAGCCTCCTGTCCGCTTCAGCTCGTGGCTTCTATAATTGAAAGAATGTTGCCTTAGTATTAGCAACCAGGCCTGCTGTTTGCTTCAGCTCCCAGGCTTCTATAATTGAGACAATGTTGCAAGTATGTTGCCTGGAGCACAGAGAAACCCAGCCTGCTGGCAGATAGTTTACTCCTGGTGCAAGGGAAGACTGCTATTTACTCCAGCTCCGTGACTGCTGGCCTCCATCTTGGCTGGGTTAATTTGCATACAGCCGCTCTGATTGGCTGGTGGGTGTGGCTTAGGCATCCCATAGAAACGGTCAATTTCAATATTACTCTTTTATTAGATTATATCTATATATGTAAAATCTATATATATAAAAGGCTAAGTGACTGACCAACCATCTGTCTGACCGTCTGACCAGTCGGTACATATTATGCACACGGGCAATTTAAAAATAAATGTTGACTCACGCATGTGCGATACATATAAAGCTTGCTTGTGCCAATCACACATGTTTTAATTTTATAATACTAAATGATATATACTATTTTGACATGTAATTTTTTGCAGTAATGTAATTACCACATGAATCTTCTAATTAATTTCCTTTCAATGTGCACGAATCAGTGCATAGGGCCACTAGTAATTAGATAGAACTTTAGCAAAAAGAGGTCCAGCAACAGGAAGGTCTAGTTAGTCAACAGTGAAAACAGAAGTTAATGACTATTTGTTATTCACTAATACCTTCATGATAATACACACACACACACACACACATACATGTGCACGCATTTATATGCATGTACATAGATATATTTCTTTTAAAGCTATGCCAACAGACAAAGAACAGTTAAGAGTAGGACTACTGTCTGGGTGGTTTACCATGTGTAAGGTCAAAAGAATGTTGTGCAGGACAATTTTCAGGGTGCATGTGCTGCTATGTTCCCTGGATCTTTGGGCATGTTTGTCACGGGATCCCCTATCACTGTGATGATGAGAGCTTTGTGGCTGGAATATGGTGAAGAATAAATAAGAAAAGGAGGGTCTGTGGAGGTGAAGCAAAATATCACATCTAGCAAAAATAAACTGGACTGATGAGGAAGGTGAAGAGGGAATTAATTATATCAAAAGCAGAAACAGCCCATTATTTAAGCCTAGGGTTCAGAGAGGGAGACTTTTTCTTGAAATCTGTTTTTACTTGGCAAACACTCTCTACTTTAAGTCAGGGAGAGTTGACTATGATTAGTAGGAATATCGTAGCTGTTGGCTTTCAGTTAGTTTTCCCCATATTATTCCAACTCTGATACCTCTCAACTTTTAATGGATTCTGATCAAGTAGATGACGAACTTAAAAAAGCACTGCACTGCCCTAGCTGGTTTAGAGTGTCGGCCTGTGGACTGAAAGGTCATGGGTTCGATTCTAGTCAAGGACACATACCTCAGTTGGAGACTCAATCCCTGGCCTTGGTTGGGGTACTTAGGAGAGGCAACCAATCGATGTGTCTCTCTCACATCAATGTTTCTCTCTCTCTCTCTTCCACTCTCTCTAAAAATCAATGGAAAAATATGGTGAGGGTTAGCAAAAAACAAAACAAAACAAAACAAAACAAAAACAAAGCACTATATCTTTCACCAAAAATATGCACATCTACCCATTTATGACTGTGTATACAATCTCAGGGAGTAATACGATGGACAAAAATATACAAGGCAAAATACAAACAAAAAGAAAGTCAACGTCACAATATGAAAAGCAAACCAAGTTGGATTTAAGGCAAAAAGTATTAAACTGAAAAGAGAAGATAATTTCATGGGTAAAGTCAAAACTGGAAACATGACTGTTCTGAACTTATATGTACTGAAGATTACTGCATTGAAATACCTGAAGCAAAATGATGGGGAAGACAGGGAAATTTTAGGGAGAAAGTTAAGAAAACCATATGGTAGAGAAGGATTTCATATTTCTTTCTCAGTTTTTGACTGAGAAAAAAGACAAAACAAAGGAAGAAAGTGGAGGATCTAAATAACATAATTTAAAAAATTGATCTAATATGTGTGTTTGTGTGTGTATAATTCTTTTTATCTGAATAATTCTCTGAAATAGCTTCTGATTACCCATGACATATTTTATTTTATTTTATTTTATTTTATTTTATTTTATTTTATTTTATTTTATATAAAATATATTTTATTGAATTTTTACAGAGAGGAGGGGAGAGGGATAGAGAGTTAGAAACATCGATGAGAGAGAAACATCGATCAGCTGCCTCCTGCACACCCCCTTCTTGGGATGTGCCCGCAACCAAGATACATGCCCTTGACTGGAATCGAACCTGGGACTCTTGAGTCCTCAGGCCGATGCTCTAGCCACTGAGTCAGACCGGTCAGGGCCCCATTACATATTTTAAAAAATATGACATATATTTTTATTCAATAAGTAAAAAATAATGTAGAATGGGTTAATGTAGAACAACAAGCTATTTAGAATTAAATCCCTCTACTAATTCTTGTGTCCAAATGAAATAAAACTCTAATTAAAGAGTATGTATAAAATAACTAAAATATCACCCATTTGACCTACAAAAAAGTTTAGAAAATTAATAATTCATAACCTAAGAAGACACAAAAAGAACAAAAAATATCATAAGGATTTATTTAAAAGTCTACTCAACAAATGTTTAAGATTCTTCAATGTGCCAGATAAAAGCAGAAAATAAGAAAATAGAAGATAGCCCTAACTGGTTTGGCTCAGTGGATAGAGTGTCGGCCTGTGGACTAAAAGGTCCCAGGTTCGATTCCGGTCAAGGGCATGTACCTTGGTTGTGGGCACATCCCCAGTAGGAGGTGTGCAGGAGGCAGCTGATTGATGTTTCTCTCTCATCGATGTTTCTAACTCTCTATCCCTCTCCCTTCCTCGCTGTAGAAAATCAATAAAATTTGTTAAAGAAAGAAAAAGAAAATAGAAGGCAGAAAAACTGCTAATTTGTGGACTAAATCTTACACTTTGTTCCATAGGGAAAAAAGTAACAGCAATAGTAAAAACACAAGAATAGATGAAATGTTCACCATGCTAATTTAAAAGAAAAGTAGTAAGTAAAGCACAGAGTCATAAAAATTGAAATTCAAAATAAAAATAAAAGTGGAGGGAATCTGTCGACAGCATACCTATCTTGCAAGAAATATTAAAAGACATTCTTTAGAAGAAGGAAAATGATATAGGTCAGAAACGGAGATCTACATAAAGAAAGGAAGAACATTAATTGGGGGGAAACATGAAGGTAAAATAAAATCTGTTACTTTTCTTATACTTGATCAATCTAACAGATAACAGGTTAAAATAATAATAGCGATGATGTATTCAGTGATTTTAACTAATGGGTAAGTGAAATGAATGACAGCAATATTGTAAGGAGAGGGACAGTGAGACTGGGAATACTCTGAGGTACTTGCATTGCCCATGAAGTGGTAGGTACAATGTTTGTTATTTGAAAGTGGAGTTAGATTAATTGTAAATGTATTTTGTAAACTCTAGGAACAACCACTAAAAAGTAAAAAAAAAAAAAAATCTGGGTAAGAGACAGAAATGAAGAATTGGATTTTAGATACATTAAATTAGAGACAGTTTAAGCATGTAAGTCTATAGGTGGGGAAGATGAAGGGAAGTCAAGAAAGAAAATGAAGGAAAAGTAGTAAGAATGACACATAGCCAGCACACAAAACTTGCAAATTAAATGAACGCTATAAAGGCTGGAATGACTGCTGTCCATTCTCTAATTTCAGGTATAGTGTTAAACCACATTAGGCATACTAGTAAGTCCTCCACCGATTTTCTCAAATAGGAAATTGACCATAATACGCAGGCAGTGTTCATTAATCTTTGAAAAATCACGAGGATCTATTAGTTCTTTTAAGTGGTTCTGATTACCTGTCTGTACCACTTGTTTTCCAATACTTGACTCCAGAGAAGAATGGGACAAAAATTCAGGTCCTGAAGTTCATAAGTTGAACTAGAAGACGGACAGGTATTGGACAGATGTGCACCCAGTCTTCTCACATCCTCAGTAGCCTTTCAAGATAAAAGCTGCCTTTTATTTGCTATAGCCCCATTTGCTGTCAGAAACTGAGATCTACATAATTCTACAATATTCAATGATGGAGATTTATTGACATCAAAAAAGCAGACCTTGCCACTTCAAATTATTTGTAATCAAATTCTATTCTGTTTACTAGACACTAAATACCCACCATCAAGGAAGCGGCAGGCAATCTTACTTGTTCCCCCCCCCCCCCCCCCCCCCGCCACACACACTAATTAAACATTTTAGTGCAGAGATCAGCATAACTAAAGAATGAGGAAACAATGGCAGTGTTCAGGATAATTTGTAACATAGCGCATTGATGCATTGGGTCCAGATACCACCATTTGACTGGCAGGACTTTATTAAGTTTTGGCAGCGCTTAGGTAGGCTGGGAGCTCCTTTCCGAGGCTCCTGCACATTAATCCAGGCTCCCGTTCTCATTAATGCTGATGAGTGAAAGCAGTTAATTGAATTATGTATGAAACACTGCTGATTAAATAATATTTCACTCCCCACTACAGAATTAGCTCTGCTGGATTAGCATCCACTGTTGTCTCTGACACTGAATGTCACAAGGACCTCTTCTCAAGCATACATTTTGATTCTCTCCCATCTGTTCCAGAGATGGAATGTCTCTTTACCCTTCAGATCTGACATGGGGTCACGTGGAGAACCGAGAGCTATTTATTAGCATCTGTGTAACCAAGAGCAAAACCTTCCCAAGAGCCCCTACCACTATAAGAATATTATTATTTAAATCCATTGTGGAAAGTTTAAAAAATCGATTAATTAATAATTATATTCTTTATAAGGTAAAAGGAAGAGGAAATAACCCAGGGTCTTCCAAATCAGCCTTGAAAATTAAAGTATGTTTTGAACCGGCTATGTGGTGCTGTTTATATTTTCTGCACCTCCCTCTTCTAATGTAATCCCAATGACTGCCCTGTAGAGAAAACGGAAGACTCTTCCTACGGAAGATGCATTCAAGTTACTTTTCTCTCCCCTGCCCTCCTTCTTTTGAGCCATCTCTTTTATTATGTGTAATTACCAAGTGCCAGATGCTGTGATGGGTACTGGTTTGCAGAGGTAGACAAACCATCATTAATTTTTAGAGGAGCTCACATCTTCACAGGCAATAAAATACATATGTAGGTATTTAATATCATGTAATAAGTGCATAATAGAGATATGAACGGGCCAGAAGTGGAAGCAACTAATCCTACTTGGAGAAGCTGAGAGAAACTTAGAAATTGGAAGCAACAAATGAGATGAGTCTTGAATGGTGAGTAGGAAATTTCCAGGTCCGGATCCCATCAGCAAAGAGAAGAAAAGCACCAGGTGAATGAAATGGCATGTAGACCCTCATCGGCTGAAGTGCTAGAGCAGGAATTAGAATTAAAAAATTCAGGAGTTTTGTTTCCTCCTATGATTTAGATAAGATTTGTTGAGTTGTTTCTTACTTCTCTAAGGATGGTGTATTACAAGGCCACATGGTATAATGGAAGGAACATATACTTGGGAAGAGGCCAAATTTGTAGGGACCCTTGCCAAGTCATTTCCCTGGGCTGCGCTTTAATTTTTTCCAACTCTAGTGTACGGGGTTTGGTCAGGACATAGTATACTCAGTGTTTGCAGATATGAGGTTGGTAGGCTGGAAGGCTATTTTGGTGAATTTACTATAGATCAGGGTCTAGCGTCTCACTTTCCAAGTCCAGAAACTTCGTCATATCAGTGCTACAGAGATCTGGGCTTGAATACGTGATTTACAGACTAAATTTCTAAGAGATTGGCAGCCTACTTTAAAATTATTTTATAGAAAAACGACGGGGAAAGATGTATTTAAACCAAAGATTACTTAAGCATGGGCTCAAAGCTAACTAAGGGCATTGAGTGTTTTAAATATTTTGTGACCACAGGTCCTGGAAGCACCTGTCTGAATGCACCCATTTCCATGTAAAGTCTGTCTGTCAAGGGGAACTGTTCTTGAGTAGACTGGGCCAGGAATACCTCTCTAAAGACAGTGTTAAAGAGACACTACCAACTTTCACCTTGCAGAATTATTCTTCTGAATTCTCATTATTCACCACTTTTTCTTTCCTATAGATCTCAATAAATACGTACTGTCTACAACTATTGGCTCCTCAATAAACTCTCCAATACTTTATGGGGCATTCCTTCTCCTTAAGATCGTTCATGAGTTGATTTGGTAATTCAAGTTGGAGAGGACCATCTTATTTCTTATGTAGCTAAGTTCTTAGAGGTTCCTTGTTAGCACTTATCCACTCAGATATTCCAACTCTAGAATTCTAAGATGTATTACAATCAATGATCTCATGGTTTGCAAAACATTAGACCTAACAGAAGATGCTTAAGTGGAATGGAATGTGATAACAATCCAGAAATAAATTCACATAAAAAGAAATGGAATAAAGCTCATGTCAAGTTCATAACTGATACGCAAAACTATCTTAGAGGAGTAAAACCATGTAATACATTTTACTTGTCAAATTTCAAATTCGTAAAATGCTTAATACAAACAAAGCAACCAAAAGAAGAACATAAAGCCCCACACAGCATTTTGATTATTAGAAAAAGGTCATTCTTTAATTAAAATTATTAATTGCTTTTATGCTGTGCTTCACTTATTGCAAATAAGTAAATATATTCAGAATATAAAATGCCTGAATCACAGCTGCTGAAATTTCAACTAAGAATTCTGTTTATATGCTTTAGCATTTCTTAAAAAAAAACACCACCAAAAATTATAAAAATAACTATTTAACCAAATAATTGAAGAAGAAATCAGTAAAAGACATTGTTCAACCATTTAAAAAATTTAAACCCTCAACAAGTCAAATTAACATTGTCACTAAAGTTATATTCAATCCCTACATCCTATGGCATTCCTTAACCGAGGGAATTGGGTCTAATAAAAAGAATATATAAATGGAGAAAAGGGTAGCTGAGGTTAATACTAAAATTTCTTTAAAAAGTTATGTGTTCTTCATGCAAAGGCTCTCTGTCTATTCAGTGCCGAGGATGACCCAACTGAGATGGTTGGATTTTCAGAACTCATTTCCTGTGTTATTCTTGCTTTCAAACCTTTCCCATGGCCACCTTTTAGCAGAACCAAACTAGGTCAGCTATTGTGTCCCCTCATATTACATTTCTTCTTCCCTTAGGAGCTGTCACTTTTATTTTCCTTGAAATAAATTCACCTCAAACAGCTTCCCATCATCCTCTTTGGAGCCTTCAGAACTCACCGTTATACTGTCAAAGGCATGTCATCCTTGCATTCACTAAAACACAACTATTGAAATCCTAAAATTAGTAGTTATTATTTACTGAACTCCTCAAATAAAGCATTTTTTTGCCCTTGAGGAGTTCACAGTCAACTAAGAGAGGCAAACATAGGCAGATGTTCATGGTACAGGAAGATATGCAAGACCTCAGATGAGATAGCAACTCATTCAAAGGGGAGTGAGGTGATTCTCTCATGGGAGAATCATTCATGATGTTCCCAGCACTTCCTCATACCCATTTCCTCTTTTATCTTTTCACATCAGATGGGGATCTCTATTCCAAAAATATCTCCAACATCTCTTCTCACTGCCAATGAACTGGGCCTACAGTTCTTGGCTGAACAACTACAATAAACTTTTTGCCACCATTCTTTTCACTCGAAAAAAGTACTACTTATTAATCTTCAGCAGCACTGATTCAAATTTGCTATTGGCTTTGACTTGTCCACAGATCAAGTTCCATCTCCTCAACATGGCCCATCCATATATTTTCCACAGTCTGGTCTTCACATACTTCTCCAGACTCATGTCCCTTGTTATCATGCTTCAGGCTACACCTGAACCTAATTGATTCCCTCAACAAGTCATGTTCTTTTAACTGTCTGTAATTTTGAGTGTATCCTTTTCTCTGCTTGGCATAACTTTCTTTCTGACTCCATCTTTCTAGGAAAAAATTCTTATCTAGTAGATACAAAATCATGCCCACTTAGCCTTTTAGCACCCAGCTTGCAAAGAACTACCAGGTGCCACTCAAACAACTGTAGGCCATTTCATATGAGGGCAAAAACTTGACTTTTAAATACAGCTGAGGACTACACTTTAGCCAAACACAAAACATTCACATATGGTAAAACTGTCACTGAAAGAGCTGTTATAATGTACTGAATTACTTTCTATGGATTTAAAGATGTTTATACATTTCTCAAAATATCTAACTTTCTCACAGCCAACAAGTGCACTATACTATAAACTTCCC